>NW_023608159.1:0-32633 GCF_013339725.1 Rhipicephalus microplus | reverse complement strand
AACCGAGACTGACATGTGGAGAATTGGCAAGATTAAGAAGTCCGCACTAGAGAACTATCGAACGTTTAAGCAAGAAATTGCCAAAAAAACGATCTTTGATAATACTCGGGGTAGTTCTCTACTGTTTGAGGCCAGGACGGGAATATTGCGAACCAAGACATATCAGGCCAAACACGAAGGGGTCGACACAGTATGCAGTGCGTGTGGAGAGGAAGAAGAAACTGCCGAACACTTGATAATGTTCTGTAAAGGGCTTCACCCTATAGTTCAGGATGATGGCGCAGAGTTTTTCAAAGCACTGGGGTTTAGGGACCGGGAAGGCAAAATAGGCTTTAAGCGGGTAGACTTAACTAGAAGGAGGTTATCTGATTGGTGGCTAAAGTCAAGGCACGAGTGAAAATTAAACTCTTCACTGCAAAGTACGAATGCTCAAACTCACTTTTTAAAGAAAAAAAATAAATCTAGTTTTTTGTTCATTAAGTATAACGGCTTGGTGGCGCTAGTCACCACCAGATCTAAAGTGTGCAGCCATATCCATCCATCCATCCACCCATCCATCCATCCATCCATCCATCCATCCATCCATCCATCCATCCATCCATCCATCCACAGCGGCGCGCGTGACCCGTAGTCGGATCTCATAACAGCTTTCGCTGTAAAACAATAGTCGTTGCGCGCTCCACTGTGTGTGCCCCTGTTTCACTTTGATGGTGTGCGTAGATAAGGCGAAGTATTGCTTAGTGAACTGTAAGCAATATCAGCGTTTCCATCTACCTATCTGCTTTTTTATCTAGCCGCTTATGTTTGGGGCCTCTTATGATTACCCCCTTTACATGGAGTGGATCGAAATTATTACAGAAGCGAGTGTTCCACGAAAGTTACTGGGTGGTCAGGACATGAATAACGGAAACATTCCCCCATTACGTCGTAAAACCCTTTTTTACAGACACGTGTGACTCATACTCATACACCACGGGCCATGGTATTTGGGTATGTGCCACAGCTGTTAGTACTTACCGAGGAACGTAATATAAATGCGAGAGCTGTACTAAAAACTGACATCGGTAGCGTTTACCTATGAATGCAAAGATAAAATATCACCTTCCCAACAGGAATCGAACCCAAGCATTCTGTGTGGTAATCAAGTACTCTACCACAGAGCCACACCAAGCATCAAAACTGCTGCGGGGTCGAGTTCCGGCTGCGGCAGTGGCATTTCCGATGGAGGCGGAAATGCAGTAGGGCCGTGTGCTCAGATTTGGGGGCACGTTAAAGAACCCCTAGTGATCGAAATTTCCGGAGCCCTCTACTGCGGCGTCTCTCATAATCATATGGTGGTTTTGGGACGTTAAACCTCACATATCAGTCAATCAAAGAAAAAAAAAACCCTATATAGGCGTAATGTTGCCGAATTCCTAATTGTGGTTCCAGTGCTGCTATATTTATAAACATACATATGTACTCATGTGATACAGGCGTTACTTCAAGATAACGTGAGTTGTATGCATAAGTGCACTCCACTGAAGCTGCGTGGTGTACTAAGACCTATCTAGGAATGTCATACTCGCAAGAACAAGCTCTACGTGTCAGCTTACCGCATCTGTAGTTGGTAGAACCCATGTCGTAGTTGGAATCGTTGCGCAACCGTAAGCAAGTGGTTATATTAAACATATGAGATTGTTCGACAGATGGGTGTGCATGCAACATTTCTGCATATTACTGGCTTCATTTCTGAACTTTTTGCTTAATAAAAAATAAAAATACACCACAGTCACTTGCAATCCGCGAGCTTTGCATAACATCAATTTCCATAAAATATGTGGGATCTGCTGTTTTTCACGCTGTCGTTGATAACAGCCAAGAATATTACCAGCAAACTGCAATAAGACAAACAAAAACAGAGAAAACATCACCGATTTTCGAAAGAGAAAACAGAATAAGAATTAAACATGAAAAAAAGCAACAGAAAAGTTACAGCACGCAAAATCGAGAAGGGTTAGGGACAACCAAGAAAGTTTAGAAGAACTATGCAAAACGATGCAAAAAAAGAAAAGCAATCTGCGAGCCGGCTTCCAGTAGTTATTCGATATGTGTGAGACGGCAAGAGGTGTAGTCTCTTCAACGCACACAAAGAGGTTGGTCTCTCTCCAGGAGCTAGGAGATCTAGATTATTCTGGGGGCTCTTTCGCGCGTGATACTCAGCCTCTTCTCTCCGGTGACGCTGAAACGGCACTTGTCAGAGGTGAGTGGAGAGCTTAGAGAGAGAGAAAGAAGAAAAAGATAACACCTGGATTCAGTTCCACGGTTTTCGCTATATCTGTTTACTTTCTCGCTAGCTGAGGAAAAGCAAACTTTTAGACATGTTTTTCTTGCCACTCACACGATTTTTTGATGCAGAGAGTAAGTGCATTTGAAGTGTTAGGTAAACAAAAACTTTTATATTCTTGACAGTGAACTATTGCGAGGGCGTGGTCTTGAAACGATAGTGCCACTTTTTCCAAAACCAACGCGTAAAACGACTTTGTGCATGCGTTGTTCTTGAACGTCAATCAACGTCAATTTCCGGCTCATCCTTATTGCACTCGCTGCATTATGTTCGTTCATATAAGTTCACATGTTCGCGAAAATTCCGATGACCATATTTCAGTACGTACCCAATGACTTTTACGTATAGCCTCCACCGTACTTGAACGGGACAACCTCGGATGAATGAAATTCATCTCATAAATATTGAAAAAATGACTGCACTTAAACTACAAGGGTCTTACGAAGGTTTCTAATATTCAGACGCACCAGCGGGTGCTCAAAGTAACCAGTGTCTACACAATGCTTCCTGTTGCTAATGTACACCGCACGCTTCGCCGACTTAAGCGAGGGAAGGCGTTCTTGTCGTGATAGGAGAAGCAGAAACTGAATGTATGCAGATCTCAGCAATTAACCAATCCCGATGCGGGGTACTCAGGGAGGAATCGTTTTCCGCGACTGCAGTGCCCCCTACAGAGTGGGAAAAAGCGTTGCGGTTGTAACGACTATCGAACCGTACCAATGCGTGCCGCTACAGCCTGCACCAACGCTGTCGCGCAGTAGAGCTTGCCCAAAGGCGAGATTAAGAGAAATCCCGCCTCGAAGCCGAAACACTCTGCGGCAACCGAAACAGTCGCCGCTCTGGCTCAGAAGAAAAAAAAAGAGAGAAGGCTCGGGTGGAAGAAAGGGGAGGGATTTTCAGCCTGTGGGTGACATTATCCGTGCGCACTATTACATCAGGATTACGTTTTTCTCTCGGTGCTTATAAGTGCACCAGCAGCGCCAGGCAGCCTTGCTTTTTTTGTTTGTGCTCGAGTCAGAGTGCGAAAGATCGGCCGTTGGTATTGTAACGAGGGGTGTTTATTTTATTTTTCTTATTGGGGGCTCGAACCTCAACCCTTTCAGTTAACGGCCGAACGCGCTAGCCAATTGCGCCACGTAGACAGTCCTTCTCCACTCTAGCCACCATCAGAACATATCTTTAAAGCTATCAACCCAAAGAAAAAAAAGCAACACACCACTCCCGGGAGGGCTCGAACCTCCAACCTTTCGGTTAACAGCCGATCGCGCTAGCCAATTGCGCCACGGAGACAGTCGTGCTCCACTCTCACCCCCGTCAGAACATTTCTTCAGAGCTATCAGCTCAAAGGAAAAAAAGCGCCGCACCACCACCGGGTGGGCTTGAACCTCCAACCTTTTGGTTAACAGCCGATCGCGCTAGCTAATTGCGCTACGGAGAGAGTCGTGCTCCACTCTCACCACCAACAGTACATATCTTCAAAGCTATCAGTGCAATGAAAAAAGCAACACACCACTCCCGGGAGGGCTCGAACCTCCAACCTTTTGGTTAACACCCGATCGCGCTAGCCAATTGCGCCACGGAGACAGTCCTGCTCCGCTCTCACCACCATGAGAACATATGAGCTGTGTGAGTGAGCTGTGTATTATCTTGAAAGAATGCTTAGATGCGAGTTTGCTGTTGCTTTGTTCTGGCGACGTAGAAACTAACCCTGGCCCCCTACTCTTCGCAGTTCAAGCGCAGACATAGGTGAAGAACAAACTTCTGTACATAGTGCCGCCATACTTGAAATACTCAAAGGTATCAACGAACGAACAATTCATCTAACTGAGAGCCAAGCCAATCTAACCACGGATGTTAAAGCAATAAAAGATAACCAGGAGACTATAAAAACTAGTCTCTCAGATATATTCACCCGCCTTGAAACCTTGGAGCATGAATCGAAAGCCCTAAATGCACTTCAGGAAGATATCGTGTCAATTAAGAGCTCCACCGCCCATCTGACGTCCCAACAAGAGATGTTACAGACGCGATTGGATGACTTAGAGGATCGCTCCAGACGAAATAACGTCGTTATTCATGGTATATCAGATTCGAAAGAAACGTGGAACGATACGGAGGAGAAAGCACTTGCCGCGTTACACTCGGCACTTGGCGTCGAAATACCCCCCTCAGACGTCGAAAGAGCTCACCGTATAGGGACGCTATCTGCATCCAAACCCCGCCCCATTATAATGAAATTTTGTTCCTTTAAAACCCGAGATAAGGTATTATCAGCGCGCGCTAAACTTAAAGAATCCGGTATTTCGGTATCCGAAGACTTTTCGCCTGCGACTCGTGAGGCACGAAAGAAACTGTCTGCATTCGCTAAGGGTCTACCTGGATCCCCGAAATTCAAACTGCGCTACACAAAACTGTATGTCAACCAACAATGCTACGTATATGACTCTTTAACCGATACTGTAACAGAAACGAGTAACTTTCCCCACCCCGAAACGCATCAACGCAAAGCATCGCAAAACAACGGCCTAGATGCTACGCAAACAGCAAACCTAGAGACACGATAGGAAAACGCGAGGGGATGTGGGCGATTGCTGCCCCCGTCACGCTTATCTGTACTTCTTGCGAACGTCAGGAGTGTGCTTAATAAACTTGACTCTTTTAACTCTATTGTAGACACGTGCAGACCTAATGTTATCGCGTTAACCGAAACTTGTCTGAATAATAACATTCGGAACACGGAAATTTTTTACGATGCGTCCCGCTACACAATTTACCGTTGTGACCGTACCGTTCGCCATGGCGGTGGCGTTATGCTTGCTGTTTTGAATGCACACGATTCTTACCAGGTTGCTGTTGAAACCGATATTGAAATTATCTTATCGTGTGTTGAGGTGGCGCACCAGAAATTCATTTTTGCGGCATGTTATCGCCCCCCTAACGCCCCGCCAACTTTTACTGCCTCCTTACACGATGTTCTTAATACCGTAGTAACTCGCCTGCCAAGCGCCCCGATTTTTTTATTAGGTGACTTTAATTTTCCTCAAATTATGTGGTCCTCCGAATCGCCGATGTTTAATTCAAGTTCCTCACAAGTTAGCGATTTTCTGAACCTTTGCTCAACCTTCACCCTTACCCAACTAGTTACCCAGCCGACGAGAATAACAGACAGCACAGCAACGGTACTAGACCTCGTACTTACCTCACGCCCCGACTCTGTCTCGTGCATGACATATTTACCCGGTTTATCTGATCATTTAATCCTTTCTTTCGACATCTCAGTACCAGCTCTAGAAACACGTAAGACAACTAAGCAAATTCGTGATTATAAGAAAGCAAATTTCGATGCCATTAACACTGAACTGTCCACTTTTCTTGACATTTTTCTAGACAATTTCGACAATCGTACAGTTGAAGCTAACTGGAACTTATTCCTGCGAAAAGTCGACAAGCTAACCAACAAATACATCCCGCTTCGCAAAATCTCTTCGCATGCCAGAGCTCCATGGTACAATGCCTACTTAAAACGTCTATCAAACCGCAAGAAGCGCCTTTACCGTAAAGCGAAACTGCTGCCCACGAACGCTCGGTGGGTTGCATACAAAGTAGCCAACAATTCCTAAGTATCCGCTGTCAAAAATGCAAAATCCAACTTTTTCCAGAGTACCTTACCTAGCCTGCTTCTAAACAATCCTCAAAGCTTTTGGCGTGTAATTAATCCAAGCACGACTGAGTCAATTAATCTGCTGGACCATAATGGCGAATCCATTCCCGACAATGAGTGTCCGGTTGTCCTGAACAGGTTTTTTTGTAGTAATTTTGTGGTTTCTTCCAGTACATCTATTCCTTCCCCAAAGCTGCACGATTATCCACTCATGAATTCAATTATTATTGACACTCGGGGAATTTCTAAAATAATACAGTCACTTAAGCCCTCTTCAAGCCCAGGTGTCGATCTTATAACTTCTAAATTTCTTCAGGGTACGGCCTCGTATTCTTCAATTCTTCTTACCAAACTTTTTCAACAATCCATTGACAGCGGGTCCCTACCCATTCAGTGGAAAATCGGTAAGGTGGTCGCCGTTCACAAATCAGGTAGCAAAGAATCTCCTTTAAATTACCGCCCTATATCCCTTACGAGCATTCCTTGTAAAGTCTTGGAGCATGTCTTGTACACAAGCATCGTAACGTTTCTCGAATCCAATTCATTTTTCACGGATGCACAACATGGTTTTCGAAAGGGATTTTCATGTGAAACCCAATTACTGTCTTTTACACACCAGCTTCACCGCATTCTTGACCGTCGTTCCAAAGCGGACTGTATTTTTTTAGATTTTGCAAAAGCCTTTGAGAAAGTGTCCCATAATCTCCTGCTCCTGAAGCTTAGCAAACTTAACCTTGATCGTGATGTGTTCAAATGGCTTGAACACTTTTTGTGTGGCCGTACACAGTTTGTTGCAGCCAACTCATATAATTCCCCAGAATGTTCTGTTAATTCGGGCGTACCCCAAGGCTCAGTCCTGGGCCCCCTCTTATTTTTAATTTACATCAATGACCTCACTGATTGCGTTTCATCAAACATACACCTGTTCGCTGACGATTGTGTGATATTTCGTGAAATTAACGACACAAGCGATGTTAGTATTATACAAAACGACCTTAACGCTATTTCAAACTGGTGCAGTCTTTGGCTAATGAACCTCAATATTAAAAAGTGTAAAGTTTTACGCGTATGTCGAACTTCAACCACTCCCGCCTCGTACCATCTTATTAATGTTCTACTCGATGGTGTTTCATCCTACCGGTATTTAGGTGTGCACATTACTTCTTGCCTGACATGGTCCGTTCACATAAGCAACATTATTAACAATGCAAACCGTATGTTAGGCTACCTTCGTCGCAATTTTTCTTCTTCACCTGCCTCTCTAAAACTACTGATGTATAAGAACTTGGTTAGAAGTAAATTAGAATATGCTGCTTCAGTTTGGGATCCCAGCATGGTTTATCTGATCAAAGCCCTCGAACTGGTCCAAAATAACTCTGCCCGGTTTATCCTACACGATTACGATCGAACAGCAAGCGTTACAGCTATGAAAAACTCGTTGCAGCTGACTTCCCTTTCTTCTCGTCGTAAGTTTTTTCGCCTGTGCCTTTTTCATAAAATCTTCCATAATAGCCCCAACCTTCGTGCTAATCTTTTTCTTTCACCGTCCTACGTGTCCTCTCGCATCGATCATGCGCACAAAGTTGGTATACCTATATGCCAAACAATTACGTGTTCAGAATCTTTTGTCCCACGCACCAGCAAAGACTGGAACCAGCTTCCTGGAGCGACTGCTGCGATTACTGATTATCAGCTGTTTCGCGCTGCACTAACAAACATTGTAAACTGAGGTTACTTATTACGTGTGCCTTTTTCGTTTTTTTATGTTCTTGCGTGTTCTGATGTGTTTTGTAGCTAGAATTGTATACTAGGATTATTTAAGATATGTACACCAGATCTCTTTTGTTCTACTTTTGTGTCCTAACTTTGTTATCAGCTAAAATTGATTGTTCAGTAAACGTTGAATCCTGTGCTCCCCTTTACTCACCTTCTGAATCCATTTTTTGTAAACCCACTCCCCTCTTCAATGCCTCTGACCCTGAGGGTACAATAAATAAATAAATAAATAAATAGATATCTTCAAAGCTATCAGCCCAAGGAAAAAAAGCGCTGCACCACCACCGGGTGGGCTCGAACCTCCAACCTTTCGGTCAACAGCAGATCGCGCTAGCCAATTGCGCCACGGAGACAGTCGTGCTCCTGTTTCACCACCATCAGAACATATTTTCAAAGCTATCAGCGCAAAGAAAAAAGCGACACACCACTCCCGGGAGGGCTCGAAACTCCAATTTTTCGGTTAACAGCCCAATGTGCTAGCCAATTGCGCCAAGGAGACAGTCGTGCTCCAATCTCCCCACCGTCAGAACATTTCTCCAAAGCTATCAGTGCAAAGAAAAAAAGCGCCGTACGACCACCGGGTGGGCTCGAACCTCCATCCTTTCGGTTAACAGCTGACCGCGCTAGCCAATTGGGCCACAGAGACAGTCATGCTCCACTCTCACCACCATCAGTAACACCTGGAAGGAGTATTATGCTGATATTCAAAAAGCTTTGTTATGCGGGCTCTGTATTGTGTGCGTAAATCAAGAAAACGCGGCTAACAAAAGCTCCGCACAGTGTACCAAGTGTTGCGAGGTCCATAGTCGAAGTTTATTGCGCCGTGGTTAGAAGAAAATGAACCATTTA
Organism: Rhipicephalus microplus; assembly: GCF_013339725.1. Taxonomy (NCBI): domain Eukaryota; kingdom Metazoa; phylum Arthropoda; class Arachnida; order Ixodida; family Ixodidae; genus Rhipicephalus; species Rhipicephalus microplus. The sequence continues at coordinate 24,021 of NW_023608159.1, read as the reverse complement.
ACGAACAAAATATTTGAGGCTATCCCAATCATCGACTTAGGTGTCCGATGATGAAACGCGCTTATCAGCGCTTGTGTGCGCAGGTGTAATCGCTGGTTTAACTTTGTGCTTTTTTCTTGCTTCCGAAGCAAATCACAGACGGCGCATAAGAATAGGCGCTTCATTGAGGTCTGTTCTGCCAGGTGGTGCAATGATCCCAAATTGACACCAAAAATTGTCTGCTCTTTCAACGAACTCATTCAATTAGTCTTCGTTGAGTACCTTGACATTCGAATAACTGTTAAGGTAATGAAAACTACTATCCGATATGATAAGCATTCAATGATCTTCAAAGCTATCAGCGCAAAGAAAAAAGCAACACACCACTCTCGGGAGGACTGAAACCTCCAATTGTTCGGTTAACAGCCGAACGTGCCAGCGAATGGCGCCACAGAGACAGTCGTGCTCAGATCTCACCACCGTGAGAACATGTCTCTAAAGTTATCAGCGCAAAGAAAAAAGCAACACACCACTCCCGGGAGGGCTCGAACCTCCAACCTTTCGCCTAACAGCCGATCGCGCTAGCAAATTGCGCCACGGAGACAGTCCTGCTATACTCTCACCACCAACAGAACATATCTTCGAAGCTATCAGCCCAAAGAAAAAAAAGTGCCGCACCACCACCGGGTGGGCTCGAAACTCCAACTTTTCGGCTAACAGCCGATCGCGCTAGCCAATTGCGCCACGGAGACAGTCGTGCTCCACTTTCACCACCATCAGAACATATCTTCAAAGCTATCACCGCAAAGAAAAAAAAAGCGACACACCATCCCCGGGTGGGCTCGAAACTCCAAGCTTTCGGTTAACAGCCGATCACGCTAGCCAATTGCGCCACGGAGACAGTCATGCTCCACTCTCACCACCATCAGAACATATCTTCAAAGCTATCAGCCCAAAGAAAAAAAAGCGCCGCACCACCCCCGGCCGGGCTCGAACCTCCATTCTTTCTGTTAACAGCCGATCGCGATAGCCAATTGCGTCACGGAGACAGTCGTGCTCCACTCTCACCACCATTAAAACATATCTTCAAAGCAATCAGCGCAAAAAAAAGCGACACACCGTCCCCGGGTGGGCTCGAAACTCCAACTTTTCGGTTAACAGCCGATCGCGCTAGCAAATTGCGCCACGGAGACAGTACTGCTCTACTCTCACCACCATCAGAACATATCTTCAAAGCTTTCAGCTCAAAAAAAAGCGCCGCACCACTACCGGGTGGGCTCGAAACTCCAAGCTTTCAGTTAACAGCCGATCGCGCTAGCCAATTGCGCCACAGAGACAGTCCTGCTCCACTCTCACCACCATCAGAACATATCTTCAAAGCTATCAGCCCAAAGAAAAAAAGCGCCGCACCACCACCGGGTGGGCTCGAACCTCCAACCTTTCGGTTAACAGTCGATCGCGCTAGCCAATTGCGCCACGGAGACAGTCCTGCTTCGCTCTCACCACCATCAGAACATATCTTCAAAGCTATCAGCCCATAGAAAAAAGCCAGAACCACCACCGGGTGTGCTCGAACCTCCAACCTTTCGGTTAACGGCCGAACGCGCTAGCCAATTGCGCCACGGAGACAGTCCTGCTCCACTCTAGCCACCATCAGAACATATCTTTAAACCTATCAGCCCAAAGAAAAAAAAGCAACACACCACTCCCGGGAGGGCTCGAACCTCCAACCTTTCGGTTAACAGCCGATAGCGCTAGCCAATTGCACCACGGAGACAGTCGTGCTCCACTCTCACCACCGTCAGAACATTTCTTCGGAGCTATCAGCCCAAAGAAAAAAAAGCGCCGAACCACCGCCGGGTGGGCTCGAACCTCCAACCTTTCAGTCAACAGCAGATCGCGCTAGCCAATTGCGCCACAGAGACAGTCGTGCTCCACTCTCACCACCATCAGAACATATCTTCAAAGCTATCAGCTAAAAGAAAAAAAGCGACACACCGTCCCCGGGTGGGCTCAAACCTCCAACCTCTCGGTTAACAGCCGATCGCGCTAGCCAATTGCGCCACGGAGACCGTCCTGCTATACTCTCACCACCATCACAACATATCTTCAAAGCTATCAGTCCAAAGAAAAAAAGCGCCGCACCACTCCGGGTGGGCTCGAACCTCCAACCTTTCGTCTAACAGCCGATCGCGCTAGCCAATTGCGCCACAGAGACAGTGAGGCTCCACTTTCACCACCATCAGAACATATCTTCAAAGCTATCAGCGCAAAAAAAGCGACACACCGTCCCCAGTGGGCTCGAAACTCCAAGCTTTCGGTTAACAGCCGATCACGCTAGCCAATTGCGCCATGGAGACAGTCGTGCTCCACTCTCACTAACATCAGAACATATCTTCAACGCTATCAGCCCAAAGAAAAAAAAGCGGCGCACCACCCCCGGGTGGGCTCGAACCTCCATCCTTTCTGTTAACAGCCGATCGCGCTAGCCAATTGCGCCACGGAGACAGTCGTGCTCCACTCTCACCACCATCAGAACATATCTTTAAAGCCATCAGCCCAAAGAAAAAAAAGTGCCACACCACCACCGGGTGGGCTCGAACCTCCAACTTTTCGGTTAACAGTCGATCGCACTAGCCAATTCTGCCACGGAGACAATCGTGCTCCACATTCGTCACCATCAGAACATATCTTCAAAGCTATAAGAGCAAAGAAAAAAAAAGCGACACACCTTCACCGGGTGGGCTCGAAACTCCAAGCTTTCGGTTAACAGCCGATCACGCTAGCCAATTGCGCCACGGAGACAGTCGTGCTCCACTCTCACCACCATCAGAACATATCTTCAAAGCTATCAGCGAAAAGGAAAAAAAGCGACACACCGTCCCCGGGTGGGCTCAAACCTCCAACCTCTCGGTTAACAGCCGATCACGCTAGCTAATTGCGCCACGGAGACAGTCCTGCTCAACTCTCACCACCATCAGAACATATCTTCAAAGCTATCAGCCCAAAGTAAAAAAAGCGCAGCACTACCGCCGGGTGGGCTCGAACCTCCAACCTTTTGGTTAACAGCCAATCGCGCTAGCTAATTGCGCCAAGGAGAGAGTCGTGCTCCACTCTCACCACCAACAGAACATATCTTCAAAGCTATCAGTGCAATGAAAAAAGCAACACACCACTCCCGGGAGGGCTCGAGCCTCCAACCTTTCGGTTAACACCCGATCGCGCTAACCAATTGCGCCACGAAGACAGTCCTGCTCCGCTCTCACCACCATGAGAACATATCTTCAAAGCTATCAGCCCAAGGAAGAAAAGCGCTGCACCACCACCGGGTGGGCTCGAACCTCCAACCTTTCGGTCAACAGCAGATCGCGCTAGCCAATTGCGCCACGGAGACAGTCGTGCTCCTGTCTCACCACCATCAGAACATATTTTCAAAGCTATCAGCGCAAAGAAAAAAGCGACACACCACTCCCGGGAGGGCTCGAAACTCCAATTTTTCGGTTAACAGCCCAATGTGCTAGCCAATTGCGCCAAGGAGACAGTCGTGCTCCAATCTCCCCACCGTCAGAACATTTCTCCAAAGCTATCAGTGCAAAGAAAAAAAAGCGCCGTACGACCACCGGGTGGGCTCGAACCTCCATCCTTTCGGTTAACAGCTGACCGCGCTAGCCAATTGGGCCACAGAGACAGTCATGCTCCACTCTCACCACCATCAGAACATATCTTCAAAGCTATCAGCGCAAAGAAAAAAGCAACACACCACTCCCGGGAGGGCTGAAACCTCCAATTGTTCGGTTAACAGCCGAACGTGCCAGCCAATGGCGCCACAGAGACAGTCGTGCTCAGATCTCACCACCGTGAGAACATGTCTCTAAAGTTATCAGCGCAAAGAAAAAAGCAACACACCACTCCCGGGAGGGCTCGAACCTCCAACAGTTCGCTTAACAGCCGATCGCGCTAGCAAATTGCGCCACGGAGACAGTCCTGCTATACTCTCACCACCATCAGAACATATCTTCGAAGCTATCAGCCCAAAGAAAAAAAAGTGCCGCACCACCACCGGGTGGGCTCGAACCTCCAACTTTTCGGCTAACAGCCGATCGCGCTAGCCAATTGCGCCACAGAGACAGTCGTGCTCCACTTTCACCACCATCAGAACATATCTTCAAAGCTATCAGCGCAAAGAAAAAAGCAACACACCACTCCCGGGATGGCTGAAACCTTTAATTGTTCGGTTAACAGCCGAACGTGCCAGCCAATGGCGTCACAAAGACAGTCGTGCTCAGATCTCACCACCGTGAGAACATGTCTCTAAAGTTATCAGCGCAAAGAAAAAAGCAACACACCACTTCCGGGTGGGCTCAAACCTCCAACCTCTCGGTTACGAGCCGATCGCGCAAGCCACATGCGCCACGGAGACAGTCCAGCTACACTCTCACCACCATCAGAACATATCTTCAAAGCTATCAGCCCAAAGAAAAAAAGCGCCGCACCACCCCCGGGTGGGCTCGAACCTCCAACCTTTCGGCTAACAGCCGATCGCGCTAGCCAATTGCGCCACGGAGACAGTCGTGCTCCGCTTTCACCACCATCAGAACATATCTTCAAAGCTATCACCGCAAAGAAAAAAAAGCGACACACCACCCCCAGGCGGGCTCGAACCTCCATTCTTTCTGTTAACAGCCGATCGCGATAGCCAATTGCGGCACGGAGACAGTCCTGCTCCACTCTCACCACCATCAGAACATATCTTCAAAGCTATCAGCCCAAAGAAAAAAAAGCGCCGCACCACCACCGGGTGGGCTCGAACCTCCAACCTTTCGGTTAACAGTCGATCGCTCTAGCTAATTGCGCCACGGAGACAGTCCTGCTTCACTCTCACCACCATCAGAACATATCTTAAAAGCTATCAGCCCATAGAAAAAAGCCAGCACCACCACCGGGTGTGCTCGAACCTCCAACCTTTCGGTTAACGGCCGAACGCGCTAGCCAATTGCGCCACGGAGACAGTCCTGCTCCACTCTAGCCACCATCAGAACATATCTTTAAAGCTATCAGCCCAAAGAAAAAAAAGCAACACACCACTCCCGGGAGGGCTCGAACCTCCAACCTTTCGGTTAACAGCCGATAGCGCTAGCCAATTGCGCCACGGAGACAGTCGTGCTCCACTCTCACCACCGTCAGAACATTTCTTCGGAGCTATCAGCCCAAAGAAAAAAAGCGCCGAACCACCACCGGGTGGGCTCGAACCTCCAACCTTTCGGTTAACAGCTGATCGCGCTAGCCAATGGCGCCACGGAGACAGTCGTGCTCCACTCTCACCACCGTCAGAACATTTCTTCAGAGCTATCAGCCCAAAGAAAAAAAAGCGCCGCACCACCACCAGGTGGGCTCGAACCTCCAACCTTTCAGTTAACAGCAGATCGCGCTAGCCAATTGCGCCACGGAGACAGTCGTGCTCCACTCTCACCACCATCAGAACATATCTTCAAAGCTATCAGCGAAAAGAAAAAAAAGCGACACACCACGTCCCGGGTGGGCTCGAACCTCCAACCTCTTCGGTTAACAGCCGATCGCGCTAGCCAATTGCGCCACGGAGACAGTCCTGCTATCACTCTCACCACCATCAGAACATATCTTCAAAGCTATCAGTCCCAAGAAAAAAAGCGCCGCACCACTCCGGGTGGGCTCGAACCTCCAACCTTTCGGTCTAACAGCCGATCGCGCTAGCCAATTGCGCCACGGAGACAGTCGAGGCTCCACTTCACCACCATCAGAACATATCTTCAAAGCTATCAGCGCAAAAAAAGCGACACGCCGTCCCCAGTGGGCTCGAAACTCCAAGCTTTCGGTTAACAGCCGATCACGCTAGCCAATTGTGCCATGGAGACAGTCGTGCTCCACTCTCACTAACATCAGAACATATCTTCAACGCTATCAGCCCAAAGAAAAAAAAGCGGCGCACCACCCCCGGGTGGGCTCGAACCTCCATCCTTTCTGTTAACAGCCGATCGCGCTAGCCAATTGCGCCACGGAGACAGTCGTGCTCCACTCTCACCACCATCAGAACATATCTTCAGAGCTATCAGCCCAAAGAAAAAAAAGTGCCACACCACCACCGGGTGGGCTCGAACCTCCAAGCTTTCGGTTAACAGCCGATCGCGCTAGCCAATTGCGCCACGGAGACAGTCGTGCTCCACTCTCACCACCATCAGAACATATCTTCAAAGCTATCAGCGAAAAGAAAAAAAAAGCGACACACCGTCCCCGGGTGGGCTCAAACCTCCAACCTCTCGGTTAACAGCCGATCGCGCTAGCCAATTGCGCCACGGAGACAGTCCTGCTCCACTCTCACCACCATCAGAACATATCTTCAAAGCTATCAGCCCAAAGAAAAAAAGCGCCGCACCACCACCGGGTGGGCTCGAACCTCCAACCTTTCGGTTAACAGCCGATCGCGCTAGCCAATTGCGCCACGGAGACAGTCGTGCTCCACTCTCACCACCATAGAACATATCTTCAAAGCTATCAGCCCAAAGAAAAAAAAGCGCCGCACCACCACCGGGTGGGCTCGAACCTCCAACCTTTCGGTTAACAGCCGATCGCGCTAGCCAATTGCGCCACGGAGACAGTCCTGCTCCACTCTCACCACCATCAGAACATATCTTCAAAGCTATCAGCCCAAAGAAAAAAAAGCAACACACCACTACCGGGAGGGCTCGAACCTCCAACCTTTCGGTTAACAGCCGATCGCGCTAGCCAATTGCGCCACGGAGACAGTCCTGCTCCACTCTCACCACCATCAGAACATATCTTCAAAGCTATCAGCCCAAAGAAAAAAAGCGCAGCACCACCACCGGGTGGGCTCGAACCTTCCAACCTTTCGGTTAACAGCCGATCGCGCTAGCCAATTGCGCCACGGAGACAGTCCGTGCTCCACTCTCACCACCATCAGACAATATCTTCAAAGCTATCAGCGCAAAGAAAAAAAAAGCGCCGACACCACCACCGGGTGGGCTCGAACCTCCAACCTTCGGTTAACAGCCGATCGCGCTAGCCAATTGCGCACGGAGACAGTCCTGCTCCACTCTCACCACCATCAGAACATATCTTCAAAGCTATCAGCGCAAAGAAAAAAAGCGACACACCATCCCCGGGTGGGCTCGAACCTCCAACCTTTCGGTTAACAGCCGATCGCGCTAGCCAATTGCGCCACGGAGACAGTCCTGCTCCACTCTCACCACCATCAGAACATATCTTCAAAGCTATCAGCCAAAGAAAAAAAGCGCCGCACACCACCCGGGTGGCTCGAACCTCCAACCTTTCGGTTAACAGCCGATCGCGCTAGCCAATTGCGCCACGGAGACAGTCGTGCTCCACTCTCACCACCATCAGAACATATCTTCAAAGCTATCAGCCCAAAGAAAAAAAGCGCCGCACCACCACCGGGTGGGCTCGAACCTCCAACCTTTCGGTTAACAGCCGATCGCGCTAGCCAATTGCGCCACGGAGACAGTCGTGCTCCACTCTCACCACCATCAGAACATATCTTCAAAGCTATCAGCCCAAAGAAAAAAAAGCGCCGCACCACCACCGGGTGGGCTCGAACCTCCAACCTTTCGGTAACAGCCGATCGCGCTAGCCAATTGCGCCACGGAGACAGTCGTGCTCCACTCTCACCACCATCAGAACATATCTTCAAAGCTATCAGCGCAAAGAAAAAAAAGCGCACACACCGTCCCGGGTGGGCTCGAACCTCCAACCTCTCGGTTAACAGCCGATCGCGCTAGCCAATTGCGCCACGGAGACAGTCCTGCTATACTCTCACCACCATCAGAACATATCTTCAAAGCTATCAAGCCCAAAAGAAAAAAAAAGCGCCGCACCACCACGGGTGGGCTCGAACCTCCAACCTTTCGGTCTAACAGCCGATCGCGCAGCCAATTGCGCCACGAGACAGTCGTGGCTCCACTCTCCCACCATCAGAACATATCTTCAAAGCTATCAGCCCAAGAAAAAAAGCGACACCCCTACCCGGAGTGGCTCGAACCTCCAACCTTCGGTTAACAGCCGATCGCGCTAGCCAATTGCGCCACGGGAGACAGTCGTGCTCCACTCTCCGCACCATCAGAACATATCTTCAAGCTATCACCCAAAGAAAAAAAGCCGGCGCACCACCCCGGGTGGGCTGAACCTCCACCCTTTCGTTAACAGCCGATCGCGCTAGCCAATTGCGCCACGGAGACAGTCGTGCTCCACTCTCACCACCATCAGAACATATCTTCCAAGCTATCAGCCCAAAGAAAAAAAAGTGCCACACCACCACCGGGTGGGCTCGAACCTCCAACCTTTCGGTTAACAGCCGATCACGCTAGCCAATTGCGCCACGGAGACAGTCGTGCTCCACTCTCACCACCATCAGAACATATCTTCAAAGCTATCAGCGAAAGAAAAAAAAAGCGACACACCGTCCCCGGGTGGGCTCAAACCTCCAACCTCTCGGTTAACAGCCGATCGCGCTAGCCAATTGCGCCACGGAGACAGTCCTGCTACACTCTCACCACCATCAGAACATATCTTCAAAGCTATCAGCCAAAAGAAAAAAAAACGCCGCACCACCGCCGGGTGGGCTCGAACCTCCAACCTTTCGGTTAACAGCCGATCGCGCTCACCAATTGCGCCATGGAGACGGTCGTGCTCCACTCTCACCACCATAAGAACATTTCTTCAAAGCTATCAGCCCAAAGAAAAAAAAGCGCCGAACCACCACCGGGTGAGCTCGAACCTCTAACCTTTCGGTTAACAGCCGATCGCATTAGCCAATTGCGCCACGGAGACAGTCCTGCTCCACACTCACCACCATCAGAACATATCTTCAAAGCTATCAGCCCAAAGAAAAAAAAGCAACACACCACTACCGGGAGGGCTCGCACCTCCAACTTTTCGATTAACAGCCGATCGCGCTAGTCAATCGCGCCATGGAGACAGTCCTGCTCCACTCTCACCTCCATCAGAACATATCTTCAAAGCTATCAGCCCAAAGAAAAAAAAGTGGCGCACCACCACCGGGTGGTCTCGAACCTCCAACTTTTTGGCTAACAGCCGATCGCGCTAGCCAATTGCGCCACGGAGACAGTCGTGCTCCACTTTCACCACCATCAGAACATATCTTCAAAGCTATCACCGCAAAGAAAAAAAAAGCGACACACCATCCCCGGGTGGGCTCGAAACTCCAAGCTTTCGGTTAACAGCCGATCACGCTAGCCAATTGCGCCACGGAGACAGTCATGCTCCACTCTCACCACCAACAGAACATATCTTCAAAGCTATCAGCCCAAAGAAAAAAAAGCGCCGCACCACCCCCGGCCGGGCTCGAACCTCCATTCTTTCTGTTAACAGCCGATCGCGATAGCCAATTGCGTCACGGAGACAGTCGTGCTCCACTCTCACCACCATTAGAACATATCTTCAAAGCAATCAGCGCAAAAAAAAGCGACACACCGTCCCCGGGTGGGCTCGAAACTCCAACTTTTCGGTTAACAGCCGATCGCGCTAGCAAATTGCGCCCCGGAGACAGTACTGCTCTACTCTCACCACCATCTGAACATATCTTCAAAGCTTTCAGCTCAAAAAAAAGCGCCGCACCACTAACGGGTGGGCTCGAAACTCCAAGCTTTCAGTTAACAGCCGATCGCGCTAGCCAATTGCGCCACGGAGACAGTCCTGCTCCACTCTCACCACCATCAGAACATATCTTCAAAGCTATCAGCCCAAAGAAAAAAAGCGCCGCACCACCACCGGGTGGGCTCGAACCTCCAACCTTTCGGTTAACAGTCGATCGCGCTAGCCAATTGCGCCACGGAGACAGTCCTGCTTCACTCTCACCACCATCAGAACATATCTTCAAAGCTATCAGCCCATAGAAAAAAGCCAGCACCACCACCGGGTGTGCTCGAACCTTCAACCTTTCGGTTAACGGCCGAACGCGCTAGCCAATTGCGCCACGGAGACAGTCCTGCTCCACTCTAGCCACCATCAGAACATATCTTTAAAGCTATCAGCCCAAAGAAAAAAAGCAACACACCACTCCCGGGAGGGCTCGAACCTCCAACCTTTCGGTTAACAGCCGATAGCGCTAGCCAATTGCGCCACGGAGACAGTCGTGCTCCACTCTCACCACCATCAGAACATTCTTCTAAAGCTATCAGCGCAAAGAAAAAAAAGCGACACACCATCCGGGTGGGCTCGAAACTCCACCCTTTCGGTTACAGCCGATCACGCTAGCCAATTGCGCCACGGAGACAGTCTGCTCCACTCTCACCACCATCAGACATATCTTCAAAGCTATCAGCCCAAAGAAAAAAAAGCGCCGCACCACCACCGGGCTTGGCTCGAACCTCCATACTTTCTGGTTAACAGCGATCGCGCATAGCCAATTGCGCTCACGGAGACAGTCGTGCTCCACTCTCACCACCATAAGAACATATCTTCAAAGCATATCAGCCAAGAAAAAAAGCGCCGCACCACCACCGGTGGGCTCGAACTCCAACTTTTCGGTAACAGCCGATCGCGCTAGCAAATTGCGCCACGGAGACAGTCCTGCTCTACTCTCACCACCATCAGAACATATCTTCAAGCTATTCAGCGCAAAGAAAAAAAAGCGCCGCACCACCACCGGGTGGGCTCGAACCTCCAACCTTTCGGTTAACAGCCGATCGCGCTAGCCAATTGCGCCACGGAGACAGTCCTGCTCCACTCTCACCACCATCAGAACATATCTTCAAAGCTATCAGCGCCAAAGAAAAAAGCGACACACCACCCAGGTGGGCTCGAACCTCCAACCTTTCGGTTAACAGCCGATCGCGCTAGCCAATTGCGCCACGGAGACAGTCCTGCTCCACTCTCACCACCATCAGAACATATCTTCAAAGCTATCAGCCCAAAGAAAAAAAGCGCCGCACCACACCCGGGTGGGCTCGAACCTCCAACCTTTCGGTTAACAGCCGATCGCGCTAGCCAATTGCGCCACGGAGACAGTCGTGCTCCACTCTCACCACCATCAGAACATATCTTCAAAGCTATCAGCCCAAAGAAAAAAAAGCGCCGCACCACCACCGGGTGGGCTCGAACCTCCAACCTTTCGGTTAACAGCCGATCGCGCTAGCCAATTGCGCCACGGAGACAGTCGTGCTCCACATTCATCACCATCAGAACATATCTTCAAAGCTATCAGAGCAAAGAAAAAAAAAGCGACACACCTTCCCCGGGTGGGCTCGAAACTCCAAGCTTTCGGTTAACAGCCGATCACGCTAGCCAATTGCGCCACGGAGACAGTCGTGCTCCACTCTCACCACCATCAGAACATATCTTCAAAGCTATCAGCGAAAAGAAAAAAAAGCGACACACCGTCCCCGGGTGGGCTCAAACCTCCAACCTCTCGGTTAACAGCCGATCGCGCTAGCCAATTGCGCCACGGAGACAGTCCTGCTACACTCTCACCACCATCAGAACATATCTTCAAAGCTATCAGCCCAAAGAAAAAAAACGCCGCACCACCGCCGGGTGGGCTCGAACCTCCAACCTTTCGGTTAACAGCCGATCGCGCTCACCAATTGCGCCATGGAGACGGTCGTGCTCCACTCTCACCAACATCAGAACATATCTTCAAAGCTATCAGCCTAAAGAAAAAAAAGGGCCGCACCACCCCTGGGTGGGCTCGAACCTCCATTCTTTCTGCTAACAGCCGATCGCGCTAGCCAATTGCGCCACGGAGACAGTCGTGCTCCACTCTCACCACCATCAGAACATATCTTCAAAGCTATCAGCGCAAAGAAAAAAAGCGACACACTGTCCCCGGGTGGGCTGGAAACTCCAACTCTTCGGTTAACAGCCGATCGCGCTAGGAAATTGCGCCACGGAGACAGTCCTGCTCCACTCTCACCACAATCAGAACATATCTTCGAAGCTATCAGCTCAAAGAAAAAAAAGCGCCGCACCACTACCAGGTGGGCTCGAAACTCCAAGCTTTCGGTTAACAGCCGATCGCGCTAGCCAATTGCGCCACGGAGACAGTCCTGCTCCACTCTCACCACCATCAGAACATATCTTCAAAGCTATCAGCCCAAAGAAAAAAAGCACCGCACCACCACCGGGTGGGCTCGAACCTCCAACCTTTCGGTTAACAGTCGATCGCACTAGCCAGTTGCGCCACGGAAACAGTCGTGCATCACTCTCACCACCATCAGAACATATCTTCAAAGCTATCAGCCCATAGAAAAAAAGCCTGCACCACCACCGGGTGGGCTCGAACCTCAACCCTTTCGGTTAACGGCCGAACGCGCAAGCCAATTGCGCCACGGAGACAGTCCTTCTCCACTCTAGCCACCATCAGAACATATCTTTAAAGCTATCAACCCAAAGAAAAAAAAGCAACACACCACTCCCGGGAGTGCTCGAACCTCCAACCTTTCGGTTAACAGCCGATCGCGCTAGCCAATTGCGCCACGGAGACAGTCGTGCTCCACTCTCACCCCCGTCAGAACATTTCTTCAGAGCTATCAGCTCAAAGAAAAAAACAACACACCACTCCCGGGAGCGCTCGAACCTCCAACCTTTCGGTTAACAGCCGATTGCGCTAGCCAATCGCGCCACGGAAACAGTCGTGCTCCATTCTCACCACCAACAGAACATATCTTCAAAGCTATCAGTGCAATGAAAAAAGCAACACACCACTCCCGGGAGGGCTCGAACCTCCAACCTTTCGGTTAACACCCGATCGCGCTAGCCAATTGCGCCACGGAGACAGTCCTGCTCCGCTCTCACCACCATGAGAACATATCTTCAAAGCTATCAGCGCAAAGAAAAAAACAACACACCACTCCCGGGAGCGCTCGAACCTCCAACCTTTCGGTTAACAGCCGATTGCGCTAGCCAATCGCGCCACGGAAACAGTCGTGCTCCACTCTCACCACCATCAGAACATATCTTCAAAGCTATCAGCGCAAAAAAAAAGTGCCGCACCACCACCAGGTGGGCTCGAACCTCCAACTTTTCAGTTAAGTGCCGATCGCGAAGCCAATTGCGTCACGGAGACAGTCGTGCTCCACTCTCACCACCATTAGAACATATCTTCAAAGCAATCAGCGCAAAAAAAAAGCGACACACCGTCCCCGGGTGGGCTCGAAACTCCAACTTTTCGGTTAACAGCCGATCGCGCTAGCAAATTGCGCCACGGAGACAGTACTGCTCTACTCTCACCACCATCTGAACATATCTTCAAAGCTTTCAGCTCAAAAAAAAAAGCGCCGCACCACTACCGGGTGGGCTCGAAACTCCAAGCTTTGAGTTAACAGCCGATCGCGCTAGCCAATTGCGCCACGGAGACAGTCCTGCTCCACTCTCACCACCATCAGAACATATCTTCAAAGCTATCAGCCCAAAGAAAAAAAGCGCCGCACCACCACCGGGTGGGCTCGAACCTCCAACCTTTCGGTTAACAGTCGATCGCGCTAGCCAATTGCGCCACGGAGACAGTCCTGCTTCACTCTCACCACCATCAGAACATATCTTCAAAGCTATCAGCCCATAGAAAAAAGCCAGCACCACCACCGGGTGTGCTCGAACCTCCAACCTTTCGGTTAACGGCCGAACGCGCTAGCCAATTGCGCCACGGAGACAGTCCTGCTCCACTCTAGCCACCATCAGAACATATCTTTAAAGCTATCAGCCCAAAGAAAAAAAAGCAACACACCACTCCCGGGAGGGCTCGAACCTCCAACCTTTCGGTTAACAGCCGATAGCGCTAGCCAATTGCACCACACAGACAGTCGTGCTCCACTCTCACCACCGTCAGAACATTTCTTCGGAGCTATCAGCCCAAAGAAAAAAAAGCGCCGAACCACCGCCGGGTGGGCTCGAACCTCCAACCTTTCAGTCAACAGCAGATCGCGCTAGCCAATTGCGCCACAGAGACAGTCATGCTCCACTCTCACCACCATCAGAACATATCTTCAAAGCTATCAGCTAAAAGAAAAAAAGCGACACACCATCCCCGGGTGGGCTCAAACTTCAAACCTCTCGGTTAACAGCCGATCGCGCTAGCCAATTGCGCCACGGAGACCGTCCTGCTATACTCTCACCACCATCAGAACATATCTTCAAAGCTATCAGTCCAAAGAAAAAAAGCGCCGCACCACTCCGGGTGGGCTCGAACCTCCAACCTTTCGTCTAACAGCCGATCGCGCTAGCCAATTGCGCCACAGAGACAGTGAGCTCCACTTCACCACCATCAGAACATATCTTCAAAGCTATCAGCGCAAAAAAAGTGACACACCGTCCCCAGTGGGCTCGAAACTCCAAGCTTTCGGTTAACAGCCGATCACGCTAGCCAATTGCGCCATGGAGACAGTCGTGCTCCACTCTCACTAACATCAGAACATATCTTCAACGCTATCAGCCCAAAGAAAAAAAAGCGGCGCACCACCCCCGGGTGGGCTCGAACCTCCATCCTTTCTGTTAACAGCCGATCGCGCTAGCCAATTGCGCCACGGAGACAGTCGTGCTCCACTCTCACCACCATCAGAACATATCTTTAAAGCTATCAGCCCAAGAGAAAAAAAGTGCCGCACCACCACCGGGTGGGCTCGAACCTCCAACTTTTCGGTTAACAGTCCGATCGCACTAGCCAATTCTGCCACGGAGACAATCGTGCTCCACATTCATCACCAATCAGAACATATCTTCAAAGCTATCAGAGCAAAGAAAAAAAAGCGACACACCTTCCCCGGGTGGGCTCGAACTCCAAGCTTCGGTTAACAGCCGATCACGCTAGCCAATTGCGCCACGGAGACAGTCGTGCTCCACTCTCACCACCATCAGAACATATCTTCAAAGCTATCAGCCCAAAGTAAAAAAAGCGCCGCACTACCGCCGGGTGGGCTCGAACCTCCAACCTTTCGGTTAACAGCCGATCGCGCTCACCAATTGCGCCATGGAGACGGTCGTGCTCCACTCTCACCAACATCAGAACATATCTTCAAAGCTATCAGCCTAAAGAAAAAAAAGGGCCGCACCACCCCCGGGTGGGCTCGAATCTCCATTCTTTCTGTTAACAGCCGATCGCGCTAGCCAATTGCGCCACGGAGACAGTCGTGCTCCACTCTCACCACCATCAGAACATATCTTCAAAGCTATCAGCGCAAAGAAAAAAGCGACACACCATCCCCGGTGGACTCGAAACTCCCACTCTTCGGTTAACAGCCGATCGCGCTAGCAAAGTGCGCCACGGAGACAGTCCTGCTCCACTCTCACCACCATCAGAACATATCTTCAAAGCTATCAGCTCAAAGAAAAAAAAGCGCCGCACCACTACCAGGTGGGCTCGAAACTCCAAGCTTTCGGTTAACAGCCGATCGCGCTAGCCAATTGCGCCACGGAGACAGTCCTGCTCCACTCTCACCACCATCAGAACATATCTTCAAAGCTATCAGCCCAAAGAAAAAAAGCGCCGCACCACCACCGGGTGGGCTCGAACCTCCAACCTTTCGGTTAACAGTCGATCGCACTAGCCAATTGCGCCACGGAAACAGTCGTGCATCACTCTCACCACCATCAGAACATATCTTCAAAGCTATCAGCCCATAGAAAAAAAGCCCGCACCACCACCGGGTGGGCTCGAACCTCAACCCTTTCGGTTAACGGCCGAACGCGCTAGCCAATTGCGACACGGAGACAGTCCTTCTCCACTCTAGCCACCATCAGAACATATCTTTAAAGCTATCAACCCAAAGAAAAAAAAAGCAACACACCACTCCCGGGAGTGCTCGAACCTCCAACCTTTCGGTTAACAGCCGATCGCGCTAGCCAATTGCGCCACGGAGACAGTCGTGCTCCACTCTCACCCCCGTCAGAACATTTCTTCAGAGCTATCAGCTCAAAGGAAAAAAAGCGCCGCACCACCACCGGGTGGGCTCGAACCTCCAACCTTTTGGTTAACAGCCGATCGCGCTAGCTAATTGCGCTACGGAGAGTGTCGTGCTCCACTCTCACCACCAACAGAACATATCTTCAAAGCTATCAGTGCAATGAAAAAAGCAACACACCACTCCCGGGAGGGCTCGAACCTCCAACCTTTCGGTTAACACCCGATCGCGCTAGCCAATTGCGCCACGGAGACAGTCCTGCTCCGCTCTCACCACCATGAGAACATATCTTCAAAGCTATCAGCCCAAGGAAAAAAAGCGCTGCACCACCACCGGGTGGGCTCGAACCTCCAACCTTTCGGTAAACTGCCGATCGCGCTAGCCAATTGCGCCACGGATACAGTCGTGCTCTACTTTCCCCACCATCAGAACATATCTTCAAAGCTATCAGCGCAAAGAAAAAAACAACACACCACTCCCGGGAGCGCTCGAACCTCCAACCTTTCGGTTAACAGCCGATTGCGCTAGCCAATCGCGCCACGGAAACAGTCGTGCTCCACTCTCACCACCATCAGAACATTTCTTCAGAGATATCAGCCCAAAGAAAAAGAAGTGCCGCACCACCTCCGAGTGGGCTCGAACCTCCAACCTTTCGGTCAACAGCAGATCGCGCTAGCCAATTGCGCCACGGAGACAGTCGTGCTCCTGTCTCACCACCATCAGAACATATTTTCAAAGCTATCAGCGCAAAGAAAAAAGCGACACACCACTCCCGGGAGGGCTCGAAACTCCAATTTTTCGGTTAACAGCCCAATGTGCTAGCCAATTGCGCCAAGGAGACAGTCGTGCTCACATCTCCCCACCGTCAGAACATTTCTCCAAAGCTATCAGTGCAAAGAAAAAAAAGCGCCGTACGAACACCGGGTGGGCTCGAACCTTCAATCCTTTCGGTTAACAGCTGACCGCGCTAGCCAATTGGGCCACAGAGACAGTCGTGCTCCACTCTCACCACCATCAGAACATATCTTCAAAGCTATCAGTGCAAAGAAAAAAGCAACACACCACTCCCGGGAGGGATGAAACCTCCAATTGTTCGGTTATTAGCCGAACATGCCAGCCAATGGCGCCACGGAGACAGTCGTGCTCAGATCTCACCACCGTGAGAACATGTCTCTGAAGTTATCGGCGCAAAGAAAAAAGCAACACACCACTCCCGGGAGGGCTCGAACCTCCAACCTTTCGCTTAACAGCCGATCGCGCTAGCGAATTGCGCCACGGAGACAGTCATGCTCCACTCTCACCACCATCAGAACATATCTTCAAAGCTATCAGCCCAAAGAAAAAAAAAGCGCCGCACTACCACCGGGTGGGCTCTAACCTCCAACCTTTCGGTTAACAGCCCGATCGCGCTCGCCAATTGCGCCATGAGACAGTCGTGCTCACTCTCACCAACATCAGAACATATCTTCAAAGCTATCAGCCCAAAGAAAAAAAAGCGCCGCACCCACCCCCGGCCGGGCTCGAACCTCCATTCTTTGTGTTAACAGCCGATCGCGATAGCCAATTGCGCTCACGGAGACAGTCGTGCTCCACTCTCACCACCATTAGAACATATCTTCAAAGCAATCAGCGCAAAGAAAAAAAAGCGCCGCACACCGTCCCCGGGTGGGCTCGAAACTCCAACTTTTCGGTTAACAGCCGATCGCGCTATCAATTGCGCCACGGAGACAGTCCTGCTCTACTCTCACCACCATCAGAACATATCTTCAAAGCTATCAGCTCAAAGAAAAAAGCGCCGCAACCACTACCGGGTGGGCTCGAAACTCCAAGCTTTTCAGTTAACAGCCGATCGCGCTAGCCAATTGCGCCACGGAGACAGTCCTGCTCCACTCTCACCACCATCAGAACATATCTTCAAAGCTATCAGCCCAAAGAAAATAAGCGCCGCACCACGACCGGGTGGGCTCGAACCTCCAACCTTTCGGTTAACAGTCGATCGCGCTAGCCAATTGCGCCACGGAGACAGTCCTGCTTCACTCTCACCACCATCAAAACATATCTTCAAAGCTATCAGCCCATAGAAAAAAGCCAGCACCACCACCGTGTATGCTCGAACCTCCAACCTTTCGGTTAACGGCCGAACGCGCTAGCCAATTGCGCCACGGAGACAGTCCTGCTCCACTCTAGCCACCATCAGAACATATCTTTAAAGCTATCAGCCCAAAGAAAAAAAAGCAACACACCACTCCCGGGAGGGCTCGAACCTCCAACCTTTCGGTTAACAGCCGTTAGCGCTAGCCAATTGCGCCACGGAGACAGTCGTGCTCCACTCTCACCACCGTCAGAACATTTCTTCGGAGCTATCAGCCCAAAGAAAAAAAAGCGCCGAACCACCACCGGGTGGGCTCGAACCTCCAACCTTTCGGTTAACAGCCGATCGCGCTAGCCAATGGCGCCACGGAGACAGTCGTGCTCCACGCTCACCACCGTCAGAACATTTCTTCAGAGCTATCAGCCCAAAGAAAAAGAAGCGCCGCACCACCACCAGGTGGGCTCGAACCTCCAACCTTTCAGTCAACAGCAGATCGCGCTAGCCAATTGCGCCACAGAGACAGTCGTGCTCCACTCTCACCACCATCAGAACATATCTTCAAAGCTATCAGCGAAAAGAAAAAAAAAAGCGACACACCGTCCCCGGGTGGGCTCAAACCTCCAACCTCTCGGTTAACAGCCGATCGCGCTAGCCAATTGCGCCATGGAGACAGTCCTGCTATACTCTCACCACCATCAGAACATATCTTCAAAGCTATCAGTCCAAAGAAAAAGAAGCGCCACACCACCACCGGGTGGGCTCGAACCTCCAACCAATCGGTCAACAGCAGATCGCGCTATCCAATTGCGCCACGGAGACAGTCGTGCTCCACTCTCACCCCCGTCAGAACATTTCTTCAGAGCTATCAGCTCAAAGGAAAAAAAGTGCCGCACCACTCCGGGTGGGCTCGAACCTCCAACCTTTCGTCTAACAGCCGATCGCGCTAGCCAATTGCGCCACAAAGACAGTGAGGCTCCACTTTCACCACCATCAGAACATATCTTCAAAGCTATCAGCGCAAAAAAAAGCGACACACCGTCCCCAGTGGGCTCGAAACTCCAAGCTTTCGGTTAACAGCCGATCACCCTAGCCGATTGCGCAACGGAGACAGTCCTGCTCCACTCTCACCACCGTCAAAACATTTCTTCACAGCTATCAGCCCAAAGAAAAAGAAGCGCCACACCACCACCGGGTGGGCTCGAACCTCCAACCAATCGGTCAACAGCAGATCGCGCTATCCAATTGCGCCACGGAGACAGTCGTGCTCCACTCTCACCCCCGTCAGAACATTTCTTCAGAGCTATCAGCTCAAAGGAAAAAAAGCGCCGCACCACCACCGGGTGGGCTCGAACCTCCAACCTTTTGGTTAACAGCCGATCGCGCTAGCTAATTGCGCTACGGAGAGAGTCGTGCTCCACTCTCACCACCATCAGAACATATCTTCAAAGCTATCAGCGAAAACAAAGCGACACACCGTTCCCGGGTGGGCTCGAACCTCCAACCTTTCGGCTAACAGCCGATCGCGCTAGCCTATTGCGCCACGGAGACAGTCCTGCTCCGCTCTCACCACCATGAGAACATATCTTCAAAGCTATGAGCCCAAGGAAAAAAAGCGCCGCACCACCAGGTGGGCTCGAACCTCCAACCTTTTGTTTAACAGCCGATCGCGCTAGCTAATTGCGCTATGGAGAGAGTCGTGCTCCACTCTCACCACCAACAGAACATATCTTCAAAGCTATCAGTGCAATGAAAAAAGCAACACACCACTCCCGGGAGGGCTCGAACCTCCAACCTTTCGGTTAACACCCGATCGCGCTAGCCAATTGCGCCACGGAGACAGTCCTGCTCCGCTCTCACTACCATGAGAACATATCTTCAAAGCTATCAGCCCAAGGAAAAAAAGCGCTGCACCACCACCGGGTGGGCTCGAACCTCCAACCTTTCGGTCAACAGCAGATCGCGCTAGCCAATTGCGCCACGGAGACAGTCATGCTCCTGTCTCACCACCATCAGAACATATTTTCAAAGCTATCAGCGCAAAGAAAAAAGCGACACACCACTCCCGGGAGGGCTCGAAACTCCAATTTTTTCGGTTAACAGCCCAATGTGCTAGCCAATTGCGCCAAGGAGACAGTCGTGCTCCAATCTCCCCACCGTCAGAACATTCTCCAAAGCTATCAGTGCAAATAAAAAAAGCGCCGTACGACCACCGGGTGGGCTCGAACCTCCATCCTTTCGGTTAACAGCTGACCGCGCTAGCCAATTGGGCAACAGAGACAGTCGTGCTCCACTGTCACCACCATCAGAACATATCTTCAAAGCTTTCAGCGCAAAGAAAAAAGCAACACACCACTCCCGGGAGGGCTGAAACCTCCAATTGTTCGGTTAACAGCCGAACGTGCCAGCCCAATGGCGCCACGGATGACCAGTTCGTGCTCAGATCTCACCACCGTGAGAACCTGTCTCTAAAGTTATCTACGCAAAGCTAAAAGCACACACACCACTCCCGGGAGGGCTCGAACCTCCAACCTTTCCGTTAACAGCCGATTCGCGCTAGCAAATTGCGCCACCCGGACGACCAGTCCTGCCTATACTCTCCCACCATCAGAACACTATATTCGAAGCTATCAGCCCAAGCAAAAAAAGTGCAGCACCACACACCGGGTGGCTCGAACCTCCAACTCTTTCGGTTTTAACTGCAAATCGTGCTAGCCAAACTGCGCCACGGAGACAGTCGTGCTCCACTCTCACCACCCGTCAAAACATTTCTTCACAGCTATCAGCCAAGGATAAAGAAGCAGCCCGCCACCACCACCGGGTGGGCTCAGACCCCTCAACCAATCGGTCAACAGCAGATCGCGCTAGCCAATTGCGCCACGGACACAGTCGTGCTCCACTCTCACCACCATCAGAACATATCTTCAAAGCTATCAGCGAAAAAAAAAAGCGACACACCGTCCCCGGGTGGGCTCAAACCTCCAACCTCTCGGTTACCAGCCGATCGCGCAAGCCAATTGCGCCACGGAGACAGTCCTGCTACACTCTCACCACCATCAGAACATATCTTCAAAGCTATCAGCCCAAAGAAAAAAAGCGCCGCACCACCCCCGGGTGGGCTCGAACCTCCAACCTTTCGGCTAACAGCCGATCGCGCTAGCCAATTGCGCCACGGAGACAGTCGTGCTCCACTTTCACCACCAATCAGAACATATCTTCAAAGCTATCACCGCAAAGAAAAAAAAGCGACACACCATCCCCGGGTGGGCTCGAAACTCCAAGCTTTCGGTTAACAGCCGATCACGCTAGCCAATTGCGCCACGGAGACAGTCATGCTCCACTCTCACCACCATCAGAACATATCTTCAAAGCTATCAGCCCAAAGAAAAAAAAAGCGCCGCACTACCACCGGGTGGGCTCTAACCTCCAACTTTCGGTTAACAGCCGATCGCGCTAGCCAATTGCGCCACGGAGACAGTCGTGCTCCACTCTCACCAACATCAGAACATATCTTCAAAGCTATCAGCCCGAAGAAAAAAAGCGCTGCACAACCACCGGGTGGGCTCCAAACTCCAACGTTTCGGTTAACAGCCGATCGCGCTAGCCAATTGCGCCACGGAGACAGTCGTGCTCCACTCTCACCACCATCAGAACATATCTTCAAAGCTATCAGCGCAAAGAAAAAAGCGACACACCTCCCCGGGTGGGCTCGAACCTCCAACTTTCGGTTAACAGCCGATCGCGCTAGCCAATTGCGCCACGGAGACAGTCCTGCTCCACTCTCACCACCATCAGAACATATCTTCAAAGCTATCAGCGCAAGAAAAAAAGCGCCGCACCACCCGGGTGGGCTCGAACCTCCAAGCCTTTCGGTTAACAGCCGATCGCGCTAGCCAATTGCGCCACGGAGACAGTCCTGCTCCACTCTCACCACCATCAGAACATATCTTCAAAGCTATCAGCCCAAAGAAATAAGCGCCGCACCACCACCGGGTGGGCTCGAACATCCAACCTTTCGGTTAACAGTCGCTCGCGCTAGCCAATTGCGCCACGGAGACAGTCCTGCTTCACTCTCACCACCATCAGAACATATCTTCAAAGCTATCAGCCCATAGAAAAAACGCCAGCACCACCACCGGGTGGGCTCGAACCTCCAACCTTTCGGTTAACGGCCGACGCGCTAGCCAATTGCGCCACGGAGACAGTCCTGCTCCACTCTAGCCACCATCAGAACATATCTTTAAAGCTATCAGCCCAAAGAAGAAAAAGCAACACACCACTCCCGGGAGGGCTCGAACCTCCAACCTTTCGGTTAACAGCCGATATCGCTAGCCAATTGCGCCACGGAGACAGTCGTGCTCCACTCTCACCACCGTCAGAACATATCCTTCGGAAGGTATCAGCCCAAAGAAAAAAAAGCGCCGAACCACCACCGGGTGGGCTCGAACCTCCAACCTTTCGGTTAACAGCCGATCGCGCTACCCAATGCGCCACGGAGACGTCGTGGCTCCACGCTCACCACAGTCAGAACATTCTTCAGAGCTATCAGCCCAAAGAAAAAAGAAGCGCCCGCACCACCACCAGGTGGGCTCGAACTCCAACCTTTCAGTCAACAGCAGATCGCCTAGCCAATTGCGCCAGAGAGCAAGTCGTGCTCACTCTCACCACCCTCAGAACATCTCTTCAAAGCTAATCAGCGAAAAGAAAAAAAAAGCGACACACCGTCCCTGGTGGGCTCAAACCGCCAACCTCTCGGTTAACAGCCGATCGCGCTAGCCAATTGCGCCATGGAGACAGTCCCTGCTATACTCTCACCACCATCAGACACTATCTTCAAAGCTATCAGTCCAAAGAAAAAAGCGCCCACCACTCACGGTGGGCTCGACCTCCAACCTTTCGGTCTAACAGCAGATCGCGCTAGCCAATTGCGCCACGGAGACAGTGAGGCTCCACTTTCACCACCTTCAGAACATCTCTTCAAAGCTATCAGCGCAAAAAAAAGCGACACACCGTCCCCAGTGGGCTCGAAACTCCAAGCTTTCGTTAACAGCCAATCACGCTAGCCAATTGCGCAACGGAGACAGTCATGCTCCACTCTCACCACCATCAGAACATATCTTCAAAGCTATCAGCCAAAGAAAAAAAAGCGCCGCACTACCCACCGGTGGGCTCGACCCTCCAACCTTTCGGTTAACAGCCGATCGTGCTCGCCAATTGCGCCATGGAGACAGTCGTGCTCCACTCTCACCAACATTAAGAACATAATCTTCAAAGCTATCAGCCCAAAGAAAAAAAGCGCCGCACACCCCCGGCCGGACTCGAACCTCCATTCTTTCTGTTAACAGCCGATCGCGATAGCAATTGCGTCACGGAGACAGTCGTGCTCCAACTCTCACCACCATTAGAACATATCTTCAAAGCAATCAGCGCAAAGAAAAAAAAGCGACACACCGTCCCCGGGTGGGCTCGAAACTCCAACTTTTCGGTTAACAGCCGATCGCGCTAGCAAATTGCGCCACGGAGACAGTCCTCGCTCTACTCTCACCACCATCAGAACATATCTTCAAAGCTTTCAGCTCAAAAAAAAAAAAGCGCCGCCCCACCTACCGGGTGGGCTCGCAAACTCTAAGCTTTCAGTGTAACAGCCGATCGCGCCTAGCCAATTGCGCCACAAGGCGACAAGTCTGCTTCATCACTCACCACCATCAGAACATATCTTCAAGCCTATCAAGCCCCAAGAAGAAATAGCACCGACACCACGCCCGGGTGGGCTCGAACAATCCACCTATCGGTTAACAGTCGCATCGCGATCGCCAATTTGCGCCACGGAGACAGTCCTGCTTCCACGTCTAACCCCCAGTTCAGAACATATCTTCAAGCTATCAGCCCATAGAAACAAAGCCGCCATCACCATCAACGGGTGTGCTCGAATCTTCCACACCCTTTCGGTTAACAGGCCGAATCGCGCTTAGCCAATGAATTTGCGCACACCGGAGACAGTCCGCTACACTATAGCCACCATCAGAACATATC
>NW_023608158.1:0-30565 GCF_013339725.1 Rhipicephalus microplus | reverse complement strand
ACTGTGTCGCTGGCCTCTGCGATGCCTGTCATCCATCTATTTCGTTAGAGCAGCTTCAAAAGGACTGTGTGAAAAGTGAAGGTAAAGTTGATTGATTGTCATTTTTAACGCTTGTTTTTATATTAACGTGCACGTATTTGTCATATGCGTGCATCTTCATCTTCTATCACGTGTGCCCAACTATTTTTACTATAATAATATACGTGCAGTTATGGGAACACAACAGGCAGAAGGCTGCCTGCGCTGGCGTCTGCAATGCCTGTCATCTATCGCTTCCGTCGGATGAGCTCCCCAAGGAGTGAACAAGATTGGACAACGAGACTGGACTTGTACACTTCACCATGAATTTACTCAAAAAATGGAGAAACTTCATGTGTATGTGGAAAAATATGAGATTTCGATGTCTCACTTTTGTCGTTCGTTGTTGCCGTGACTATGAAAGCAGTTACACATAGGTGGCTAACTACTTTTTCGCGTGTTCTTTTCTGTTCAATTTCTTGTTCACTGCACAGAAACACACGCGAAAAAAGAATTAGGCATGGCGGAAAATAAACAAAAAGCAATGTGTGAACTCGGGACAAAAAGTCCACCCGATTGGAGCATTTGAGTGGATCAACCATTCGTCCGACAAGGTGCAACTGTTAGGACTAACGTTTTTTCAGTAAGGTGTAAATGTGGGGATTAACAGTTCCTCTATAAGGTGCAAATGTGAGGACTGAATGTTAGTCCTTTGAGGTGAATTGTGGGACTAACGATTACTCACTAAGGTGTAAATGTGAGAACCCAATGTTGGTCCCTTGAGTTCGTCTGTGGGGACTAACTGTTAGACACAGTGCCGTTAGTCCTTAAAGGGAATAGTGATTGTGGCAGCCCCATTAGTCCTCAAAAGGACGAACCACACACCCTTTTAACACCCTTTTGCCTAAGAGTGTATTCAGAATAGGGAAATCGGGTTCTACGAAGCAGTGTAAGTCCATGTAATACATTCTCGCTTGTATAATAGCCGCATCTGATGCATAACTCCCAATTCTTTGTGTAATACGGTCAACGATGATACGCTTTGTGTACCTTCATTATTCTCTTGCTATTACGAAACTCCATTGGGCTGAATGAGAAGGAAATCATTGCTGGCACTCCAAGCTGAAGAGAGCCACGAACAATCATCTTAATGGGATTCACTTTAGCCAGCCTATTCTCGTTGAGGATGTCCAGGTCCATTGAAGCCAGCCATTCGACGAGATATTTTGTCTGTAATAAAAGCAGGTGCAAAATTATAGGAAACACTATATTGGAAAACTACATAGGAAACACCATATAAGAAACATTTTCGCAGGCGTAGAAAATAGAAGAATACTTGGAGAGACCAGTTATGTGGAATAATTTTGATCTTCTATTCAGAATGATCGCAAGCAAAATCTGCATATGTCTGAAAACAAGTATACTGGAGAAAACATTTATCACTTTATCTCGAACAAACAGCGCAGAAAGCTTTCAGTCACTCACATCCTCCTCGATCGTGTCACGGTTCAGCTTTATATAAATAAAATGTCGTAATTTGGGCTCTTTTTTATGGAATAAGTAAGACGTGACGCAAGACATCCACATTGCGAGTACTTCGGCACTGCTTTTCAGTTGGTATTTTAAGAAGAGGATACCCCTATGCAGGTTTCAACCTCTTATCTATTTTTAGAAGATTATTTGGTATTAAAAATAGAGTATTCACACTCACCTCTGGTTCATACCTTGATGCGAAATTCAAGCAAGCATGGTACAACCCAGCTGCTTTCTGCCACGAAAGCTGATTCGAGTCAGGTATATATGGAACAACAAGACGTAATTTTGTGATGACGTGAATGGAATTTAGAAGCTGTTGTGAAAGAAATACTTCATGGTATTAGCTTCTTAAAATTGCAACAACAAATTTTCTTTATCAGAAAAGGGCAGATGTTTTGTAGATTGCCTTCGCGAGGATTCTCACTCTCACGTGGGTTCTCTGTCTGCACAGTGATTGGGCAAGGTCTGGGTAAAACAATCAAGTTGCTATAATTTACATTGTATTGATTAATGAAAATAGTTTTTGGACTCCCTTAGACGGAGTAGAATACTAGCTATGATATTTCAGAGCACCCAGAAAGTCACGAGCCCTGACCTGTCGAGGAACATTGGCAGCCCATTTGAGAACACTGTGAAGTCTGCAGGCTCACATCAGGTTCGATGCAGTCCTTATACATTGACATTGCAAGCCAGACTTACTTCTTCCCGTACCTAATTACACGGAGAATCCTGAAGGGTGACTGCTCTGGTGGTATCGGCCCATCAAACAGTCTGTCACAAAGTCTCTGAGAGAAGTCACCACAGCTCCAATTCAGAGAGTCTTGGCACTAAAAGAGATCTCGTTGTACTCGGTGTATAAAAGGCCAAGAAGGCTATATTTGAAATGTTGACATGCGATTTACCGTCTTCATACTAGGCTAGTCTCTTTTCAACAAGCCCAGTTTTATGTCACGGTCACGCAAACGGTCTGCCTGTCACAGCACTTCAAACTTCCAGTGTTTACACTGTTGTGACATCTTGCTTGTGTCGGTGGTTGCACTCCCCGTTTTTTAGGATGTCTTAGACTTTTCTCAGGGAATGTCACTAATATTAATATAATCATCATCATCATAATCATAATTATCATCATCATCAGCAGCAGCAGCAGTCTGACTACGTCCATTGCAGGACTAAGGCCTCTCCCATGTTCCACAAATTAACTCGGTCCTGTGGTTGCTGCTACCAATTTATACCCGCAAACTTCTTAATCTCAACTGCCCATCTAACCTTCTGTCTCCCGCTAACCCGCTTGTCTTCTCTGGGAATCCAGTTAGTTACCCTTAATGACCAGCGGTTATCATGTCTACGCGCTACATGTTGGGCCCATATCTATCCCTCTTCTTGATTTCAACTATGATATCCATAACCCCCGTTTGTTCCCAAATCCACTTTGCTCTCTTCTCGTCTTTTAAGGTTACACCTACCATTTTTCTTTCTATCGCTCGCTGCATCGTGCTCAAATGAAGCTGAACCCTTTTTCTAAGTCACCAGGTTTCTGCTCCGTAGCTAAGTACCGGCAAGATATAGCTGTTATATACCTTCCTCTTGATGGATAGTGGCAATCTACTTGTCACAATTTGAGTGTGCTAGCCAAATCTGCTCCACCCCATTCATATTCTTCTACTTACTGCAATCTCGTGGTTGAGCTCCGTGGTTATTACCTGCCCTAAGTAGACATAATCTTTTACAACTTGAAGTGCACCATAACCTACATCGAAGTGCTCGTCCCTTCCAAAATGACATATATAGTCACTTACATATTACTTCCACAGTAAGTGCTTGGGCTGAGCTTTGTAATGTTATATGCAGCTAGCAGCGATATAGCAAAATTGAAATCAACCCACAAAGCTCTTTTTCAGTTCAATCACAATAATGAACAGAATTATAGCACTTCTTAAAAACACAGATAATTTGTTGTAGGCAAACAGAGCTGCAACGCTTGTTTTATTGCGACGTTCTTTCCACAAGATTTTCTATCAATTCGTTACGTTGTACTCAATTCTCAGCACAAAGCGCGCCTATAACGTTAAGAAGCTTCTGGATGGCAGTAGATGATTTTGTTAAGATTACGCCCCCCTAGTGAACATTTCAAAATATTGAGGAACCTACGTTGCCGCTAGCGATAACACTATATTGTTCTAAGGCAAGTGTACCAATGCGACATGCTTCGCCGCTTGTCAGTTGATCGACGGCTGACGCTCTTCTCGCCACTATCAATGCCAGTGCCTTGCTGCAATCGGAATGTCATTTTACGTGGTCACAAGTTCGGCGCAAATAAACTGTTTATTATTCAACCCGCAGTCTGCTCCATTCGTCCACGTCACGACCCCATGACATCTGTTGGAGGTGCTGCTTCATTCATGTACCGGAAGCCCCCTTCAAGCCGTTAACCCAGCCCACGTCGCTGGAGAGGGAGCCACGGAGAGCTGCGTAGAGGGAGCCACCTTCCACTTGACTGAAATAGTGTTGGGTTCAGTGTGCGTTGCCTCACATTTCCAGAACAGGTGCGTCAGCGTTGCTACGTCCCCACATGAGGGGCAAGCGTCATTAGAGAGCACGTCGAGATAAATAGCGTGAAGGAAGCTCAGATTAGAGTATTTATGCGTCAGGCAGTAGTCTGAACGTAAGGGCTCGTAGTCTATTCGGTTTAGATGAGGAGTGTATATGCTTTTCGCGTGAGCTAAAAATGTTTTGTTATTTCGTTGTACGTGGAAGGCGCGTCACTGTTCTCCGCAACCCCGTTGTACCCGAATCATCCGACGACATCAGTTGGCACGTGCGTGGTCTCGTGGGCAGACTTGTTGAGGGTTGGGGGAGCGCCTTGACCAGGCCAGCATCTGTGAGAAACCAAATAAGTACGCGGTGCTTGATAGCATAATGGCCGCTACTTTGAGGCACGTGCAGGGCTTTCTTAGAGAC
The DNA here is from genome assembly GCF_013339725.1 of Rhipicephalus microplus. NCBI lineage: Eukaryota > Metazoa > Arthropoda > Arachnida > Ixodida > Ixodidae > Rhipicephalus > Rhipicephalus microplus. The sequence goes on along the minus strand of NW_023608158.1, from coordinate 26,053 downwards.
GGCACCACGCTCGAAAGCGCAGATAGCTGACCTGGAGTCACTACAGATGACCTCCCTTTCATCATCCAGTATAGCCACGGCGAAGTCCACTTGCTCGGCAATAGTCAGATCTTCAGTGTGCACGGACGCGCTATTGGTGATAAGTTGTTTGCCGTCGACGACGATTGAGCAGATTCACAGCTCCCGCGGTACACTGCCACATCGACAAAGCTGACGCCGTGCTCCTCACTGTGCAATTGCTTGAGAAGTGTGGCAGCTATAGCCCATACTTGCCACGATTAGGCTTGGGATGGACATTCCTCGGTATCAATACCGCGGTTGCGAATCCCACAGAGCACCCGTTTCATCTTGTCGTCTACTTCAGCTGGAGAGTGGCCGAGCTTTCGGAGTATATGTCTGCTGGTCCGGAAGGTCGAAAGACGCTCGTGCTGGGCCCGCTCCAGCGCTTCGGCCATCTTCTCCAACGTATTTTCTACTCAGAGGTTGAGGATGCGCACCATGTGCGTCCTGATTGGAATACTGAGGGTGCACTTGATAATCTTTCTGAGCAGGACGTTGGTCTTGTCGCGCTTGGCACGCTGCCAGCTGTGCATGTCCGCAATATAGAAAAATCCGCCGAGCAAACTGGCATTGACCAAGTGGATTAGATTGCCTTCCTTGAGGTCATGTTGGTGGTTGGTCATCTCCCGCCCAGGCTGAACCGCGTTATCTGTCCTGGTGGTGAGCTTGAGTATATTCTTGCCGTTCGAACCATATGACTAGACAGTCATGCCAAGGACCTGAATCAAGTTAATTCTGGGTAGTGCGCCGCCCTCTCCGGTGTAAAGGTTGATATCACTCTCCAAGATCGGCTGTTAGTTTTTGGGCTTGGGCCCTCGTCTAGTGGGTTGGTAGAGCAGAAGCTCGAATTGTTTGGGGAAGAACTCAAGCATGTAGGACGGAGGTATTCTTCCGTGGTGTCTATGGTTTCCTGCAGGGAGCACTCAACTTGCTGTGGCTTCCACCTGAGCACCAAATAGTTATATTGTCCGCATATCTTGTGTGGTTAATGCCCTTAATACACTAGAGCTTCTTGCACAATCGTACCATGACAAGGTTAATAGGGTGGCTGATATCACTGACACCTGCGGCATGCCGTGCGTGACCAGCTTGATCTCCTCGGAGGCGACGTCTCCCACTCCGAGGGTGCCTCTCCTTCGGTAGGAGAACGATTTGATGTATTCATAAAACCTCGTTCCGGGGCCAAGCTTGGCAATAAATGCAACACGAAAGAGTGAGCAACATTGTCGAAGGCTTTTTCTAAGTCGAGGTCAACAATGTCCGCATATCCCGATTGCTGCAGTCGTTTACTTGGTGCTTGAGAAGCTTCATAGCATCTTGCGTCGAAAGCTTGGCCCGAAAACCAATGATGGCGTGTGGGTATAGCTCATTGTCCTCCAAGCACCGAGGCAACTTATTGAGTACCACATGCACGGCTACCTTTTCCTCGTAAAAGAAGAGAGAGAAACAACTTTATTTTTGTCTACGTAGGACGGGAGCAAAATGGGGCGCATGTTGTCCAAGTTGGGCTTTGAAATGAGCACGGCGTGTGCGACCTTCCACTGGTCGGGAAGCTCGCCGCTCTTTCATGCTTCGTTGATGACTTCGGTGAGGTAGTCGATTGACGGGTCGTCCAGGTTGTGCAGGTTCTTATTAGTTATTCTGTCAGGGTCGGCAGCAGACCTTCCATTCAGTCCGTGAAGTGTCCACCGAACGTCTTCGTTGCAGATTTCGGCGTCGAGTTTAGTGTTAGCCGTTTCCGAGTACTCGGGCTACGTTGTTGCCAGGCTCGATTCGACAGAGAGGTATTTTAGCACCAGCCTGCTTCGAAACTTCTTCTAAAGAGGACTGCTGAGCTTCGTGCACGGCTCGCACAAGTACGTTCCGCTGGTTAGTAATGGTATTAGTCTCGTCGAGCAGGTGCTCAATGCTAGGTTCTATGCCTTGCCATTGCGCATCTGGCCATCTAACGCGTTGCAGACCTCGCCGCACTGCTGCTTGGCGAGGACGCGGCAGTGCTCCTCTATGGTCTGGTGAAGGTCGTGACATCTTGTGCATCCCGATATTGAGGCGCTGCCCTTTCCAGTGGGCGAAAAGCGACTGCTTGGCGTTGAGCAGGTAGGCAAGGCAGCTGTCCATCTTTTCAACCGAAGGTCGGTAGTAATCTTCTTGGTGGTACTTCTGACGTCGTCTCAGACCTGGCCTATTCACTTCTCGAGGATCAGCCGGGTTGTAGGGAGAAGCCGGTCGTTGCGCCCTTTGCGAAACTGGTCCCAGCCTGCCCAAGAAAACTCCCGTGCGGTCTTGCGGACGAATGAGAACTGCGTCACCAGGACGTAATGATCACTACCCAAGTTATTGTTTGAGTTAGTTGTATACCTCGGTGAGATTCCTGACGGAAGGTCAAGTCGGGGCTGGAGTTTCTGCAGGAGAAGTGCCCAACCGAATGGCAAAAGCTTTGTCGTTGATTACAGTCCAGTTCAATCAGTCACGTTCTGCCACATTTCCATGCCCTTGTTGGTATTGTACGGGTAGGCATTAAAGTGGCCCTCCACAAACATGGGCTTAAAACCCGCCAAGTTCACGAACTTCTTTATCTGGGCCCTGAAGCGCTGTCTTCCGGGCTTAGGGCTACTGTACTAGTCAAGATAAAAGATGCTGCTTTGATCCGAGCTGCGCGGTGAAATCTTGATCATGACATATTGGGCGTTGCAGGTGGCCGTTCTGAGGTCGTGAGAGATGTGTGCTAGCTTGTTTCTGGCCAAGGTGCATACATCTCGGCCATCGATATAATGCGTGATGGGCTGGTAACCAGTCAGTGTGATGCTAGGAATTAATCTTTTCTGAATATCAATAGAAATAAAACGAAAAGCGTTAAATTTATGCACACAGTGTGAACTAGGTGAAAACAATAGAAAAGCACGTGTTACAAAAACATCAAGATTCCAAACATGTTATGTGAAGGATGATGTATACTTAGGCTGAAAATATTTTTTCATTGATGTTTTCAGCACTCTCACTTGGCTTATGATATTTTGCAATAACGTTTGAACACGGTTATAGATTCCTGACTCTCAATTACATAATGTAGCTGCTATGCATATTATATATTGTTATATATATGGTTTTTTAGTAAGACACATAGCTAGTTTCAAAAGAGAAAATTTTTCTAAAGGACGGAAAAAATTCCGTCTGAATTACCGCAAGGTAGTACGAAGCTTGCAATTGCCTCACCCTCACTCCATAGCACGTCAGTGTGAGGTTGCAGCAGTGTGCGTTTAGGTAGGAATAATGCATGTCATACAGCTTCTTGACACTGATTTCTGTGTCAAGAAGCTGTATATATATATATATATATATATATATATATATATATATATATATATGACGCTACAAAATGGAGACTGTCATGGTCCAGATGCCATGCGTTTATTCTAATGCACGCGCAGTTCCTCTTCGTCGGCTTCTCTTAGAATCACCTTGTTAATGCGTCACACTTCCCCCTCCCCTCGAGAAAATCTCAGTTCAGAAGGTTCAAAATAACGCCGCAGTTTGCTAACATGCACAAGTCAGAGTTTCTACGTAAGGGTAGCACGGAGCGGCTGATCTCATAGTTCACTGTTGAGACCTTGCGTAGAATCTCGTCAGGGTCCTTCCATGACGGAATTCAGTTTGCCTGTTGTTGGGATGCCATGGTGTCTCATAAAGGACAGTCACCGACTTGGAACTCAATCGGAAGAAATTTTCTATCCTAAATGACTTTGTTCTTATTGTGGTAGGCGATAGAATTGGTAACTGCAGTTTTTCACGCTTCTTCGACAGTTTCTTCTCGTTGTTCCAGTACAGTAGGATAAGATGGAATTCCATACACCAGGAAGGAAGGTGCGTAGCCAGTCACTTCATGTGGTTCTCTGTTGTATTTGTCTAATTACCTCCAGAAGCTAGCTTAGTCCAAGACTTCTGTGGATCGTCATTCATCTTACATTTGAGTCGTCGTTACGATAGTCTGGTTTGTCCACTCGTTCATGCCGTTGCATTGTGGATGATGAGATGAGGTGAATAGATGGTGTATACAATTATGTTTTAAAACTACTTAAATTTTCCTGCGGTAAATCCTGTTCCACGATCTGAAAGGAGCTTCCGTGGTTTTCCAGAAGAAAAACTTGTTTTTAAGCATGAAATATAGGCGTCGCTGTTCCCCCTTTTATGAGCAAACGCCCATACGTAGCGAGTCGCATGATCAATAACGAAGTGTATAAACCTTTTTGACGAGCCATATCCAGAACATCCTCCAATGGAGTCTATTGCAAAGAGGTCGAAGTGCTCTTCAGCTGGAGGCAGTGATTCAAGCGTCGCAAACTTTTTTTTTTTGTTTTCGTCTTCTTGCATCTCTGGCATGTATCACAATGGCGAATGTAAGTGGAAACATCGGTTACCATATGCGGCCAATAATATTGCGGAGACAGGAGTGATAGCGTCTTCTTCTCTCCGACATGCCCAAAATGTTGATGTGCATTCTTCAGAATGGTTGGGCGTAGTTCATGGGGCACGTATATTTTCCGTAGTCCTTTCTTTTAACGATGATGATGGTATTTTTCAATGAGTGCGTTCCTTTCGGACGCTCATTGTTGCATCGCTGTCGACTTGTGCGGGGAAACCCCAATGCATTTCGAGTCCATGACGCCTCGATGCCTTCATGTCGAAATAAGAAGCCACTTGACGATGGGGACGTCTTCTGGTGTTCCCTTGAACTTCTGTATGTTGATCGGAGGCTTCGGCTTAGCCATGGCACGTTGATGAGGTCGATCCTGTCGACTTGTGTGACGCTAGAAAATGGAGACATGTCATGGTCCAGATGCAGTACGTTTATTCTAATGCACGCGCACTTCCTCTTCGTCGGCTTCTCCTAGAATCACCTTGTTAATGCGACACACACACACACACACACACACACACACACACACACACACACACATATATATATATATATATATATATATATATATATATATATATTGTAGCGAAGCCTCCGAACCGTGTGTGTTTAATAGCCGTGTGGACCGGCTATTAAACGCCTTAACATTTTGGTGGAGAGTGCTGTGCCCTTCAAACATCTTCGGTTCACATTCGATGCCCTTGGAGCTTAGATCCCGTACCGTGCCTTCAACCATGCAACAAGACGCCGCCCAGCAAACGCTTCCTCCTGCGCCGACGCCATGTTCCGGTGTCCCCCGCATCCGCGACCCACCTGTCTTCACCGGCGCGGATGGCACCGACGTCGAGGACTGGCTCACCATGTACGAACGCGTCAGCGTCCCCAATCATTGGGACGAGGCAGGTAAACTCGGCAACCTGGTTTTCTACCTCGCGGGTGTGGCCGGCATGTGGTATAACAACCACGCGTCTGATTTCGCAACCTGGCCCGATTTTAAGACCGCTATCACCAACGTTTTTGGCCGCCCTGCCGTTCGTAAGCTGCAAGCCGAGCAGCGCTTACGCGAACGCGCTCAGCAGGCCGGTTAATCATTCACCAGCTACATTGAAGACGTCTTGGACCTATGCAAGAAATGCAACGACAGCATGTCCGAATCAGACAAGATCCGGAACGTCATGAAGGGCATTGCCGATGATGCCTTCACGATGCTGCTGGCCAAAAACCCAGGCACAGTAGCTGAGGTCATCACGCTGTGCCAGAGCTACGAGGAGCTCCGCCGGCAGCGTTCGATGACCCGACGCTCCACACCACGAGATGCAGGGCTTGCAGGCTTGGAGGCGAGCTGTGACCAGGTGGCACTGCTGGCAGACCTCAAGTCCTTCATACGTGAGGAAATCGCACGGCAGTTCTCTCTCCTGCCCTTCGCCCACCCACCGGCTGCTCAACAATCGGCCACTACCATTTTACCCCCCATCCGCCGAGCGATTGAGCAGGAAATAGCGGAGGTTATGCCTGCGTACCACCCACAACAGCTTCCGGCTCCTGTACCCCCAAGTTACGCCCAAGTGGTCGCCAGGCCGCCTCCAGTCGTTCAAGCGCCCGCCCCACTGACTTACGCCGAAGCTGCCGCACGACCTCCATCCTTTGCAGCGGGTATGCCGGCTACGTATGTTGACGTGACCTCTCAGACTCAGCTCCAGCACCCCCTGCAGCCTTTCCAGCCACCGTTCCGTCCATCGGCTCTTGCGTCATGGACAAGACCTACCCCGGCGAACCGATGGCGCACATCCGACAACCGGCCCATTTGCTTTGCCTGCGGTTACGCCGGCCACGTAGCACGTTATTGCACTCGCGTACAGACGCCCCATATCTCGTCGCCTGTTGCTGGCCAGATTAGGCGTACCTATCACGAGGAAACGCCGTCTATGCCACCGCCAACTCGCCTAGCTTCATCTTCTCGTAGGTCACCGTCTCCACGACGTCGTTCCCCGTCCCCCATGCGGCCAAGTTCAACTGCTCACGAGCGGGAAAACTAGTCGTCGCAGTCCCCGAGGCAAGGACTGCGATGCTATCGCATTGTGAAAGCCCTCAGAGCCGCCCATCTAATGTCATTGACGTGCTTGTGGACGGTGTTCACGCATCTGCTCTTATTGACACAGGAGCTGCAGTATCCGTTATGGACGAAAAATTTTGCCGCTTGCTTCGTAAAGTGACGACGCCAATTTCTGGATTGTCCCTTCGTACCGCCGGTTTGCATCGTATCCATCCTACAGCAGGGTGCACAGCTCGCGTTGTCGTTCAGGACGTTCTGTATGTCGCCCAATTCATCATCATTCCCGCATGCTCTCATGACGTCATCCTGGGGTGGGATTTTCTCTCCCGCAACGACGCCGTCATCCATTGTGCCGCCGCCGAAATTGAACTCTCCCCCTTCTCGCATTTGACGCCGGAAGACAGTTCTTCGAAAGTGAGCAAGATTCTCGTTAAAGACGATACCATAGTGCCTCCAAGCTCCACGATGGGTGTATCTGTCTACTGCGCTGGACTCTCCGACACAATTGCACTCGTTTCGCCATCCGACCGTGCTTGCCGAAGGAAAGGGTTGCTAGTACCATTCGCGACCGTGCAAATCACCCAGGGCAACGCCTCTATTTTCGTGACCAACCCATCTCCGTACACTGTTACCTTGGTTCGAGGGGAATGTCTCGGCAGAGTGGAACCAGTGGATAACGCACAAGTCCTGGACGTACCTGATGACTCGCGTTGTCCCGATTTGCGTACCATCAGTGCTGTTTCCACTTCTGGTTCGTCATCTCCTGATGTATTTGGCCCTTGCATTGATGACAACCTCACGTCGGTACAGCGTTCCCAGCTTCTGAACCTGTTGCGAGAATATCGTTCTTCTTTCGATGTCGGGCGAAGCTCTCTCGGTCGTGCGTCCGCTGTTACGCATCGTATCGACACTGGTGCCCATCCACCATTACGGCAACGTCCCTACCGCGTGTCGCCTGCTGAACGTCGGGAAATTAACGAGCAGGTTGATGATATGCTCAGACGCGACGTTATTCGGCCCTCGGACAGTCCATGGGCGTCTCCAGTTGTTCTTGTTGCGAAGAAAGATGGTTCTGCGCGGTTCTGTGTAGACTACAGACGGCTCAATAAAATCACTCGCAAGGATGTTTACCCACTGCCGCGCATCGATGACGCAATTGACAGCCTTCACGGAGCCGAATTTTTTTCTTCTCTCGATCTGCGCTCGGGGTACTGGCAAGTACCCATGGCTGATGACGCTCGACCGAAGACTGCGTTCATCACACCCGACGGCTTGTACGAATTCAACGTCATGCCGTTTGGTCTATGTAATGCACCTGCGACCTTTGAGCGCATGATGGACACCGTTCTGCGCAACTTGAAATGGCACACGTGCTTGTGTTACCTCGATGACGTTGTGGTGTTCGCTCCAGATTTCTCTACGCACCTCCAACGTCTGAAAGAAGTTTTTGCACGTGTCAGCAATGCCGGCTTGCAACTAAATCTGAAGAAGTACCGCTTTGCAGCACGGCAACTCACCATCCTTGGGTACGTCGTGTCCAAGGATGGCATTCTTCCTGACCCAGCCAAGCTTCGGGCCGTGGCCGAATTCCCCAAACCTGCGTCCGTCAAAGAACTGCGTAGTTTCGTGGGCCTGTGCTCGTACTTCCGACGCTTCATACGAAACTTTGCCACGATCATATCACCGCTGACGAAGCTCCTTAGAAGTAACGGGTCCCTCAATTCGTGGTCGTCTGAGTGCGACGACGCGTTCGCGAAGCTCCGCCATGTGTTGACATCTCCTCCCATTCTACGCCACTACGACCCTACGGCCCCGACGGAGGTGCACACAGACGCCAGCGGTGTAGGCCTCGGCGCTGTCCTGGCGCAGCGCAAACCCGGATTCCCTGAATATGTCGTAGCATATGCAAGCCGTACGCTCACGAGAGCTGAGACAAACTACACCGTCACGGAGAAAGAGTGCCTGGCGATCGTCTGGGCTCTTACAAAGTTTCGACCGTATTTGTATGGTCGCCCATTCGATGTCGTCACCGACCATCATGCACTATGCTGGCTTTCATCATTGAAGGATCCCTCAGGCCGTCTCGCCCGTTGGGCTCTTCGTTTACAAGACTACGACATCCGCGTGCTGTACCGCAATGGACGCCAGCATGCTGATGCCGACGCCCTCTCGCGCTCCCCTCTGCCTGAAGGTGATGTGCTCTGCTCAGTATCCTCGGCTGCTGTTTCTGTCATTGACGTAGACATAATCGCTACCGAACAGCGAAAGGATAATTGGATCGGCCCGCTGATCGACTTGCTCTCTGATCCATCCGCAACGCCATCCACACGTGCATTGCGTCGTCAAGCTCGCCATTTCGCCATTCGTGACGGCCTTCTACACCGACGCAATTACGACGCCGACGGCCGGCAGTGGTTACTCGTGATACCCCGCAGTCTGAGGTCAGAGATATGTGAATCCTTCCATTCTGATCCGCAATGCGCGCACTCTGGGGTATTCAAAACCTACCATCGCATTCGACAACGCTACTTCTGGTGCGGGATGTACCGCTATGTGCAGCAGTTCGTTCGCTCTTGCCTCACTTGCCAACGCCGTAAACCGTCAGCTCACATGTCGCACGCCAGTCTACAACCGTTACCTTGCCCTGACCGTCCCTTTGGGCGCGTAGGTATCGATTTGTATAGACCACTTCCTCTGACGTCGGCTGGTAACCGTTGGGCCATCGTTGCCGTTGACCATTTAACGCGATACGCCGAAACCGCCGCTCTCCCTGCGGCTGCTGCGCGCGATGTTGCGTCCTTCCTGCTGCATCGATTTATACTGCGCCACGGACCACCCCAAGAGCTTCTCAGCGATCGAGGCCGTGTCTTCTTGTCGGAAGTCGTCGAAGCCATTCTGACGGAGTGCCATTCTGTCCACCGCAAAACTACTGCTTACCACCCACAGACGAATGGCCTCACCGAACGCTTTAACCGCACCCTCGGCGACATGCTTTCTATGTACGTCGCTGCCAACCACACTAATTGGGATAATATACTGCCCTTCGTCACCTACGCCTACAACACCGCCCCTCAGAGCACGACTGGTTTTTCACCTTTCTACTTGCTGTACGGAAGGCACCCGTCGCACACCATGGACACGATACTCCCGTACACGCCGGATCCATCTGAGTGTACACCTATTTCCGAGACAGCCAGGCTTGCTGAAGAGTGTCGCGAGCTTGCCAAGACTTTTACGACGCAAGAGCAAGAGCGGCAGAAGAGTATCCGTGACGCCAGCACCACTTCTGAGCCCACGTTCCTTCCTGGTGCGCTTGTATGGCTCTCGATTCCGACCTCGGCCGCTGGCCTCTCTTCCAAACTACGTCCCAAATACGAAGGCCCCTACCGTGTCATCGAGCGCACCTCACCCGTCAACTATCTGATCGAACCCGTTGAACAATCTTCGGACATGCGCCGCCGTGGGCGAGACATCGTCAACGTGGAGCGCCTGAAGGCTTATTATGACCCGCTCACAATAACAAGCTGTTAGGTCGCCAGGCGGCTCCCTCTTCGACCCCGGGGTAATTGTAGCGAAGCCTCCGAACTATGAAATGGGTCGAACTCTTGAGTACCTTCTAGTGGGGCTACCCAACAAGGACGCCGCTCGCACTGAGAGCCCGTGCTTGGTCGTTACTGTCGCCATTGTGCTTGCTCGCTGTGGACCGGCTATTAAACGCCTTAACAATATATATATTATAGTGAAGAAGATGAGTGCTACTCGGATAGTCAGGGGGTACCACTGAGTCTGTGAAGAGGACGACGTTTGGTTGGCTGGGTACACAGGGTGGTTCCGCCATTACCACTTCACTTGTCGTGACCGCTCTCCTGTTTTATAAAAAGAGTGCCGCTCTAAGACGCCTCATTTTAATTTGTGGAGCTGCTGGGTAACGCATAATCCTGGAATTGCGAAACCGTACGTTGCCTCCAGTTGCTACGATGTCCACGGATGACGATTAGCAGGCGGCCACCTAGGCTCCAACTACTGCAGCTCCTGTCTGTCTCGGCTCCTTTCGGCAATGCGATCTGCCTACCTTCAGTGGAATCAATGACAAGTACGTGGAAGACTGGCTCGACGAATACAACCGGGTGAGCAAGCACAGCAAGTGGGACGATGCGCACAAGCTTACTGTAGTCCAATTCTATTTGACTGACGTCGCCAGTTTGTGGTACCGTAATAACAAGAGAGACCTCCCCACCTGGTTGGCCTTCCGAACGGCGTTTGCGGACTTCTTTGGCCGCCCAGCGCTTCGCAAACTACGGGCCGAACAACGCTTGCGTACTAGGGCTCACCAGAATGGTGAGAATTACAGCAGTTATATCGAAGATGTGGTCGACCTTTGGCGGTGTGTCAACTCGGCCATGACAGAAACCGAGAAGATCAAACACATCTTAAAAGACATGACTGACGACGCATTTCAGATGCTTGTCGCCAAGAGCCCGCAAACGGTACCGGAAGTGATCCAACTTTGTCAGAGTTATGACGAGCTCTGGAAACAGCGTGACACCACTCGTCGTGCCAGCGCGACATGTGCAACAATCTCCGCGTTAACGTCGGCTGGCACTGCTATAGACCACACTAGTTTGTTTCTCGAAACCAAGCAAATTGTACGACAGGAGGTCGCACGCCAATTGTCCCTCATGCTTTATAACTCCGAAGGTGCCCCATCTACTTTAGCGCCATCAATACAGCGAGTAGTTCAGGAGCAAGTGACCGAGGCACTACCAACAGCTCACGCATCACTTGTGGCTGCTCCACTGACCTATGCCGAAGCACTGAACGGAACCCGACGTCCGCTTGTCGCGAACGCCCATGTTTCTTTATCGCGAACGCCTACGTCCACGTGCCTCTTTGTCGTACTGACTGAGCCTATGTACCAGGCTGCCCGTCCTTTCTACCGGCCACCACCACCACGCTTTCAGAACCCTTGGCAAACTCAAGACAACTGCCCCATGTGCTTTGCCTGTGGAATTACGGGTCATGTGGTGCGATTTTGTCAACGGCGTGAGTTTTTCCTGCGTGACGACGTCCGGCCCAACAATTGTCATTTCTCACCACGACCGGAGCCTGCTGTAACTTGCGAGCCTGCCACCATAGATACATCACCTCGTCGGAACTTCAACAGACACCGGTCGCCTTCACCTCAACACCGTTCCCTTTCCCCTATGCTACGCTGACCTCGCCCTGTCACTGAGGAAATCTAGGAGCCGCAGTTCCGGGGACTAGAACTACAGATCTTTCGAACTCCACAAGACCTTATTTTTCGCCGTCTAACGTCGTTGCTGTCTCCGTTGAAGGTACACCTGTTTTTTATTGGTTGATATCGGCGCCGCAGTGTCTGTAATGACTGAAAAACTTTGCCGTCAACTAAAAAAAGTAACAATGCCTCTTCACGACTTCGTTTTCAGCACTGCGAGCGAGAAACAAATTCGCCCTTTTGTGCATGGACAGCACGTGTCGCTATTGCTGACAATATTTATGTCGTCGAGATTGTAGTGCTCCCGCAGTGTTCACTTGACATTGTCATGGGCTGAGACTTTCTCTGCACTCATCATGCCGTCATCGACTGTGCTCGCAGCGAAGTGGAGGTTGCGCCGTTATGCGACGCTGTTTCACTCGACTCGCCCCTTTCACCTGCAAAAATTTTGGTTTCCGCCGACACTTCGATACCCCCGTTCTCATCCGCCCTAGTTCCGCTTTCCTGTGACGTCTCAAGTGGCTCAACTGTTCTTTTTACGTCTTCTGAAACCGCTGTTTGCCGCAAGTGCTTCCTGATCTCTTTCGCCGTTCTGAACAATCACGATGGATCAAGTGCAATTTCTGTTTCCAATCCGTTTCCCTCGCCTTCCAAGTTACTGTGCGGAGAGTGCCTGGAGTTTGCCGATGACAATGATGCCTCGTGTGCACGTGTAGTTCCTGACCACTCGACTACGCTACCTATTGATGCTGTTTATTGTTGCGCGTCACACTCTTCCCCATCATTCACCTACGCAATTTTGCACTGCATAGACACCAACATTATGGCCCAGCAGCGCGCCTGCATCATCGCCCTCCTCGAGCGCTTCCGCGCCATCTTCGATCACCAGAAACTGACTTCGGGCCGTGCTTCCACAGTATCTCACCAAATCTACACTGGCCTTCACGCTCATTTACGTCAGCGTTCATATCGGGTATCGGCATCTGAGCGTCGTATAATCGCGGAGCAAGTTTACGACATGTTGTAACGCAGCGTTATTGAGCTCTCTAACACCCTGTTGGCCTCCCCAGTTGTTCTAGTCAAGAAAAAGAATGGCTCAATAAGGTTCTGCGGTGACTACCACCGGTTAATAAGATCACGCGCAAAGATGTTTACCCCTACCTCGCATAGACGATGCCCTTGACTGCTTACAAGGCGCGGAGTTCTTCTCGTCACTAGATCTGCGCTCAGGTTATCGGCAGGTTCCCAAGGCCGAGGCTGATCGCCCCAAGAAGGCTTTCGTTACCCTGATGGCTTATACAAATTTAACGTCATGCCATTCGGGTTCTGCAATGCGCCTGCCATTTCCGAGCGCATGATCGACAGCATCCTCCGCGGCCTGAAATGGCAGACATGTCTGTGTTATTTAGACGATGTCGTGATATTTTCAAGCGACTTTTCAACGCATCTTCAGAGCCTCGAGACAGTGCTTACGTGCCTCACCTCCACCGGTCTACAGCTCAACTTGGAGAAGTTCTGCTTCAGTGCTTGAAAACTCTTAATTTTGGGCCAAGTTGTATCTAGCGATGGCCACCTTCCGGATCCGACAAAACTCCGTGCCGTTGCCGAATTTCGTAAGCCGAGCACCTTAAAAGAACTTTGCAGCTTTCTCGGTTTATGTTCATATTTTTGTCGTTTTATTCGCAACTTCGCCTCCATCATATCACCCTTGACTGACCTTCTTGCCGGCAATAGTCACCTTTCTAGTTGGTCACCAGCTAGTGGTGATGCATTCGCCACACCCCGCCACCTTCTATACTGCGACATTTCCATCTTCTTGCCCAGACGGAAATACGCCCGGATGCTAGCGGAGTTGGTCTCGGTGCTGTGCTCGCCCAGCGTAAATCCGGATTTGATGAGTACGTCGTTTCTTACGCCAGCCGTGCACTAACAAAAGCAGAAGCCAACTATTCAGTCACCGAAAAAGAGTGCCTAGCCATCATATGATCCATAGGCAAGTTTCGACCTTATCTTTACGCGCGCTCATTCAGCGTGGTTACAGATCACCATGCATTGAGTTGGCTCTCCTCGTTAAAAGATCCCACCTGCCGGCTCGCAAACTGAGCGCTTTGGCTACAAGAGTACAACATTCACGTCGTTTACCGACCTGGGCGAATACATTTCGATGCAGATGCTTTGTCCCGATCACCACTACGATGTTTTGAAGAGTCGCCGTCTTCGCCTGCCCCCGCCATATCTGCACTTAGTGTCAGAGACATGCTACAGGAGCAACAAAAAGATCCTTGGATCACTTCACTTATCAACTTGTTGAGTCTAACTCCCTCGCAAAATATCGCTAGAGGTACGCGCCGTCAAATACAGCACTTCGTTCTCAGAGATGGTTCACTCTACAGACGGAACTGACTCTCCGAAAGACGCCAATGGCTCCTAGTTATTCCCAGACGTCTCCACTCAGACAGATGCACCTCCTTTCACGATGACCCACAATGCGCCCATGCTGGAGTGTTAAAAACCTACACCCACCTGTTCTACCGCTACTACTGGCTTGGAATGAATCGCTTCGTTCGTCGCTACGTACGTTCCTGTCTTGCTTGCCAGTGCCGGAAGAATCTCACTCCAAGTTCTCCAGCTCCACTACAACCCATACCTTGTCCTGCCCGACCATTCGACCATGTTGGTATTGATCTGTATGGACTTCCTTCGATTTCACCGGCAGAAAATCGCTGGGTAATTGTCGATATTGATCACCTTACACACTACGCAGAAACGTCACCACCCTCTTTTACGTCAGCAAGTGACGTCGGTCATTTCATATTGCATCAGATCATTTTACGTCACGGTGCACCACGTGAACTCCTGAGTGACGAGGGCGTGTGTTTTTGTCAAACGCCGTCAAATCGCTTTTCGAAGAATGCAAGTCATTCATCGCGCCACCACTGCATATCATCCCCAAACTAATGGCATCACAGAATGATTCAACCGTACATTAGGAGATATGCTGTCACTGTACAGCGCTACTGATCACTCCAACTGGGACAGTTCTCTCGCTTTTGTAACATACGTGCATAATACTGCTGTCTAGACAACCACTGGTTTCTCTCCATACTTCCTCCTTTATGGTCACGAGCCCTGTTGCACGCTAGACACCCTCCTTCTTTACCGCCCGGATATTACTGAGTCGACGACGATATCACAAGCTGCTAAATACGCGGATGAGTGTCGCCAGCTTGCCCGCTCCCTAACAAGTGCTGAACAGCAATGCCAGAAACACCACCGCGATAGCCCAACGCCTCCGGCTTCTTATGCATCAGATGACCTTGTCTGGCTTCGCATCCCTTCAACAGCCCTGGTCTCTCAACGAAACTGATTTGCAAGGTATTATTATTACTACGTTAAATTTTATTGGCGCAAGGGCATCTAAGGCCAAATAGCGCCAGTACAAGTGTTGTTTCATTTCGGTTATTAGTTTAAAAATTAAAACAAATGATTAAAACATGAATAAAAATTAAAATAAATATCTACAAATCATTTAAAACACAGTGCATTTAGAAAGAATGTCACTTTGTTGGAAAAAAATCAATTTGTTGGCTGAAGTCTGTGCTGATAAATTAGTCTGCAAGGCCCAAGACCCTCGCAGCTGAAGTCCTTGCCTGAGCAAGAACTGCGAAGGCTCAGACATTTTTTGTATGCACCAGGCGGTACCTCACACTTGAGGCGCAGACTGGTGCCTATAGGATGGAATGATATCATTGTTAAACATTTCACTTTCCCAAGAAAATGAAGAAGTCTCTTAAGGTCAACCACTGCATCAAGTGATAAAAACAGTGCTGGATGAAGTGGGATATGATATCGATAGAGCTCCCTGAAATGGGTCAGTCGTGCTTGGTGAAGCATAGGACATTGTGCGAGTACATGCACAACGGTTAGACTCTCTCCACAGTGTATACATGTAGGTGGATCAGTGCCTGTCAAAAGGTGTTTATGTATGGCATAGGTGTGGCCTATTCTGAGCCGTGCTAGAGTGACTTCGGCGAACCTGTTGAGTTTTTGGGGGATAACTTTTCTCAGCTGGGGTTTTACAAGGTGGAGTTTGTTGTCGACTTCTCTGTCCCATTCAGCTTGCCAGTGGTTGCGTAGACATCTACGTACAACAGGTTTTAGATCTACACCCGGAACAGAGGTTATATCTATGGTTTGCCGACCATTGGCTTCTCGTGCATTCTTGTCCACTATTTCATTGCCCGCAATTCCAGAATGACCTGGAACTCAGCAAATAACAATAGAAAGTTTTAGGTTGTAGGCTGCATAGATTTCATTAAGGAGCTTGTTGAAAGTAGGGTTCTTGCTGTACTTGCCACAAGACAGGTTCCTGACAACACTTAAAGAATCTGTGTACACTATAGACTTTTGTATCTTGTGTTGTTTAATGTGTTGTATAATAAGCAGGATACCATAGGCTTCCGCTGTGAAAATGCTGGTATGTGTATGCATGGTTCTGGTGTCCGAGAACTTTTCTCCATAGGCTGCACAAGATACAGATGTTTGAGACTTTGAGCCAACAGAGAAGAACGCGGTTGAACGATATTTCTGTTCAAGGGCCAAGAAATGTTGCTCAATGAGTGCACTTGGACAATTTTCGTTTATGATGTCTTTGAAAGACCAGTCACAAGTGACTGGACACTGCTGCCAGGGAGGGATGAGTTCGACATGGTCCCTTTCTTCTAAGTCATTGAAAAAAATTGCAAGTTTTTCTACTGCAGGTCTTATTTCCAATAGAAATGGTGGGGCGATAGAAGGACGGTTTAGGTATTACTGGGTAGTAGACACATCGTTCATAAGTGTTTTGCATGGGTGCTGCTTCAGAGACATAATCTTAACTGCATAGTTGACTCCTAGATACGTGCCCTGATAGTCTAGTGGCCACTGATCTGACTCTGCATAAAGGCTGTGAATAGGACTGGTACGAAAGGCACCAAGTGCCAGCCGGATACCTAAGTGGTATGCAGGGTCCAAACTTTTCAGTGCTGTCCTTGAAGCTGACTGATATACTATGCATCCATAGTCTATGCGTGACAGAACCAGGCTTCGAAACAGAGATATGAGACAGTGCCTGTCTGTCTCTCACGACTGATGCAATAAAATCTTTGAAAGGTTCATAGTCTTAAGACATTTTAACTTCAGCTGTTTTATGTGCTGGATAAAGGTGAGTTTCGAATCAAAAATTACACCAAGTATTTTTGTTCTTTCGCGATGACTATGTTTTGTACATTCTTTAGTATGCAGGGGTCTGGATGCACACCTCGTCGTCTCGAGAAAAGAACACTAGTATTCTTGTCAGTGTTAAACTTAAAATCATCTCGTCAGCCCATTTAGCAAGTCGGTTTACACCTAACTGTATCTGGCGTTCGCATACAGTCAAGTTACACGATTTGAAACTAATTTGAATGTCGTGCACGTATACAGAGTATAATATCGCAGGTGGAATAACAGCGAAGAGAGTTCATTTTAACTATAAATAGTGTGCAGCTTAATACTCCTCCCTGCGGCACTCCATTTTCTTGAAGAAATGTGCTTGATAACACAGTACCTATTCTGACACAGAACTTCCTTTCAGACAGGTAATCTTTTAAGATGGTAATCAACCTGCCACATATTCCGAAAGACAGTAGATCTTGCAGGAATCTGTATCGCCAGGCAGTATCATATGCTTTTTCAAGATCAAAGAAAACAGACAGACAGTAATGATTCTTTACAAACGCGTCAAGTATATACGACTCGATCAGGAGAAGATTGTCGGATGTGGATCTAGCCGTACGGAAATCAGACTGGGACGGGTCCAATATGCCGTTGTATTCCAAGTAATAGACCAAGCGGCAGTTAATCATTTTTTCAAACACTTTGAGTAGGCAGCTTGTGAGGGCGATAGGCCTGTAACTATTTACCGAAGAGGGATCTTTGCCCTTTTTAAGGATTGGTAGTACTATTGCCTCTTTCCAAGCAGAGGGTATTTTGCCAGTATTAAAAATCTTGTTGTAAAGTGCTAAAAGGGAGTTCAGGGTTTCATCATGGAGATCTCTGATCATTTCATAGGTAATTGTATCAGAACCAGGAGCAGAACTTCCACAGGAACCCAGGGCAAGCTTTATTTCATATAGGTTACTGGTTTATTGTATCCGTCTGATACAGACTTGTTCCGGCACAGAGGTGAACTTTCAGCTATGCTTTTGTGGCGTAAGAATTTAGTGGTATAGTTTTCTCAGCTTGACATTTTCTCGAAGTGCTCGCCAAGGGCGTTTGCCTGTTCTTCTATTGTATCACCGCAGTCATTCACCTAAAGGGAAAATATTGGGGCCTTGTCTTTAAGTTTATGCACCCTATTATAAACCTTACTGACGTCTGTGTAGGGGTTTATTGAGGATATTGCCACGTTCCATTTCCCAAGTTTTTTTTATCGTCCCAAAACACCACACAATTCTCAGTGCGAACCGCGCCTGCAGTTTTCGAGAAGGTTCCGGACTGTAGTAGATCATTTCGATAAGATCACGCCCACTGTGCGAACGGTACAGATTGTTCTGGAACCTACGCCGCCGCCAGCGATAATGCTAGAACATTCGACGGCAAGAGTATAAATGCCGACGCGCTTCGCCGCTTGTCAGTTGTTGATCGAAGGCCGACGCTCCGTTCGCCGCTATCAGTCCGAGACTGCTATCTGTGCGAGACTGCTGCTGTAATTAGACTTTCCGTTTACCGGGCACAGGTTCGCCCAAAAAAACAGTTAAATCCCAACACGAAGTCTCCTGTCTTCGGCCACGTCACGACCCCGTGACATCTGGTGGAGATGCTAGGCAAAGGCCGAAGGGCATCACCTTAAACTCGAAGAGGCCGTCCGGTGTTATAAACGCCGTCTTCTCTCGGTCTCTTTCGTCGACTTCGATTTGCCAATCGCCAGTCTTGAGGTCCATTGACGAAAAGTACTTGGCGTTATGAAGCCTATCAAGTGCGTCGTCTATTCGTGGGAGAGGATACACGTCCTTTCTTGTGATTTTGTTCAGTCGGCGATATTCGACGCAGAAACGTAGGGTCCCATCCTTTTTCTTCACTAACACCACGGGGGATGCCCATGGACTCTTGGACGGCTGGATAATGTCATCCCGCCGCATTTCATCAACTTGTCTCTTCATGGCCTCACGTTCTCGCGTCGAAACCCTGTACGGACTCTGACGGAGTGGTCTGGCATTTTCTTCGGTTATGATGCGATGTTTCGTGATTGGGGTCTGCCGAATTTTCGATGACCATGAAAAGCAATCTTCGTATTGCAGAAGCAGGGCCTTGAGCAGTTCTTGCTTATCGTTCGGTAGTCTGGGATTGACGTCGAAAGCTATTGGAGGGGCTTGGTTCCCCTGAGCAGGTTTCGCAGAATCGGCGAGGGTGAAACCACTGGTGGCTTCGACAATTTCTTCGATGTATGCGACCGTTGTTCCTTTGTTCACATGTTTGTACTCATTGCTGAAATTCGTGAGCACAACCGTTGCTTTGCCTCCCCGCAGCTCTGCTATTCCTCTTGCGACGCAAATATTTCGGGTGACCAACAGATGCTGACTGCCTTCAACGACGCCTTCAAGTCAGGTGATATAGAAGCGCCGACTGAAATAATGACGCTTGAGCGAGGCGGAATGGTGACTTGTTCTTCCAGCACAATCAAGGCATGGTGTCCTGACGGCGTGCGCGGTGGTAGTGCTTCTTCTGTGGATAACGTTATCGACTTTGTTTTTAGGTTGATGACAGCACCATGGAGGCATAAGAAGTTCATGCCAAGGATGACATCTCTCGAGCAACACTGTAGGACTACGAAGTCTGTAGGATAAATACGGCCGTTAATGGTGACTCTCGCTGTGCAGATTCCTGCAGGCGTTACAAGATGACCTCTGGTTGTGCGAATTTCAGGGCCTTTCCAAGCTGTCCTAACTTTCTTTAACTTCGCGGTGAACGACCCACTGATGACAGAATAGCCGGCTCCAGTATCGACGAGAGCGGTCACACTGTGGCCGTCAATAAGAACGTCTGCGGCGGCTGCATTTCCGATGGAGGCGGAAATGTTGTAGGCCCGTGTACTCAGATTTGGGTGCACGTTAAAGAACCCCAGGTGGTCTAAATTTCCGGAGCCCTCCACTACGGTGTCTCTCATAATTATATAGTGGTTTTGGGACGTTAAACCCTACATATAAATCAATCAATCAATCAATAAGAACGTCGATGTCGCTAGTTCGCCGTCTCGCATTACAGTTAGGGCGTGGCGTCGGGTCACGGCTGCGTCGGCTTGATCCGCTGCTTCCATGTTGCGTCGTCAGGCCACCTCCGGTAAGTGAGCTTTCGCCGTCAGGGCTTTGCCTGGTTGGCATTGTGCTCGGAAAGCTCCGTCGCGGCGTCGTCGTCGTCGGAGGATCTTCGGTAGTTCGTCGCACAGCAACCGCACCTCCACCGGTTGCTGCCCTTAGGTTCCCGGATACGGGCTAAGAGACCGGCCCCGCGTTGGGCCGGGGGTGCGGTGACATGCGGCGGCTGGGCAACGGCGAACGGGAAGGTCTTCGGGGTGTCCATTGAGTTCCTGTCAGGTAGTCGGCGATGTCACGTGGCCGTTCCCCTGGCTGCGGACGTGGTGCATTGACGGCGAAGCCACGCAGTCCCATCTGTCGGTACTGGCAACGGCGGTAAGTGTGCCCGGCCTCGCCGCAGTGGTAGCACCGTGGGCGGTGGTCAGGGGTACGCCAAACGTCGGTTTTCCTCGGTGCACTGCGCTGGCCATCTGGTGAACGGTAGGTCGTCGGTGGGGGTGGTGGCGGCGGTGGTGTGCGGCGACGGAAGTGCGAAGGGACGGCGTTTTGGCGTGGACGGGGAGGAGCGTTGTGGCGCACGGCAGCACCATAGATCATAGTTTCTGGCTCGGGCAGCGGTGTTTGGGGAATTCGAAGTGATTGCCGAACTTCTTCTGGCACAATGTCGGCGATCGAATCCACTTGAGGGTGCGCCGAAGGCAACAGTTTGCGCAGCTCTTCCCGCACGATCGCTCGGATCGTTTCACGCAGGTTTTCGGCGTCACTGGTTTGAGCAGCAACGCATTCTGGAGTCGGGTGACGATTATACTGTCTGGTGCGCATGTCAAGGGTTTTTTCGATGGTGGTCGCCTCGGATACAAATTCTTGGACGGTGTTCGGTGGATTCCTCATTAGTCCCGCGAAGAGCTCCTGTTTGACCCCTCGCATGAGGAAACGAACTTTCTTCTCCCCAGGCATGTCTGGGTCAGCGTGACGAAATAGGCGGGTCATCTCCTCTGTGAAAATTCCAACCTTCTCATTTGGTAGCTGAACCCGGGTCTCTAGTTGAGCAGCGGCCATTTCTTTGCGAGCGACGCTCGCGAACGTTTGCAGAAATGCGCCGCAGAAGACATCCCACGTTCGGAGCGTGGACTCACGATTCTCTATTCAGGTCCTTGCGGTGTCTTCCAGGTAGAAGTACACACGACGGAGCTTTTCTTCGTTGTCCCAGTGGTTGAGGGCGGCCACACGGTCGTATGTATCTAGCCAAGACTCTGGGTCTTCGAACGATGACCCATGGAAAATTGGTGGTTCCTTGGGTTGATGCATGACCATAGTGGGCTGGGATGCGGCAGTTGTCATTGTCGCTGCAGTCGCGGTCATGGCCTTGGTCTTCCGTGCCTTGTCTTCTAGAATCCCGTACTCCGGTGGTAGCCCTTGCTGTCGGCGGCTTGTTCGCTGCTCCTGGTTGGCGTCGGTGTCTTCTCCGCGACGTGGGCTGGGTTCACGGCTTGGCGGGGCGTCCGGTACATGAACGAAGCAGCACCTCCACCCAGCACCGCCACCAAAACCAGATGTCACGGGGTCGTGACGTGGCCGAAGACAGGAGACTTCGTGTTGGGATTTAACTGTTTATTTGGGCGAACCTGTGCCCGGTAAACGGAAAGTCCAATTACAGCAGCAGTCTCGCATAGATAGCAGTCTCAGACTGATAGCGGCGAACGGAGCGTCGGCCTTCGATCAACAACTTACAAGGGCGAAGCGCGTCGGCATTTATACTCTTGCCGTCGAATGTTCTAGCGTTATCGCTGGCGGCGGCGTAGCTTCCAGAACAATCTGTACCGTTCGCACAGTGGGCGTGATCTTATCGAAATGATCTACTACAGTCCGGAGTCTTCTCGAAAACTGCAGGCGCGGTTCGCACTGAGAATGGTGTGGTGTTTTGGGACGATAACAAAAACTTGGGAAATGAAACGTGGCAATATATAGCGTGTCCAGCTTTCCCGTTTGGCTATACGGCGAACACGCATGCCATTCGCTTTGAAACTTGTAAAGGTTATCAAGTTTTCTGCTGTTGGGTAGCGAGAAAAAGTCCTCCATGCTTTATTTTGCCGTTTTTAGCAATTTCACACTCCCGATTCCACGATGGCTTTGCGTTAACCTTATCATTCCTGGATTGCGGTATGCACTTTTTTGCACAAGTAAGAACATTCAGAAATATAGTTGGCCATTTCTTCCACTTCCTAATGGTCTACCTCTTCGAGGTGTAGTGTACATAGCTTTCTGAATTTCACCCAGTTTGCAACATGAAAGTTCCACTTTTTAGGATAAGACGGCCGGTCATCCCGTTAATTTGTTACTAAAAGAGTTGGAAAATGGTCACTTCCATAGAGTTTATTATTAACTTTCCAATCTAAGTAAGGTAGGAGTGACGGTGACCCAATGGCTAAATCTATGCATTAATATGTATTGTGTGTGGTACTGAAGTATGTTGGCTCTGCCTTATTGAGCAGACAGGCTCCTGATGCGACAAGAAAGTTTTCTATTGCACGACCTCTCGCATCACATTTGGTAGCACCCCATAGCAAACTGTGAGCATTAAAATCTCCGATTAACACAAGTGGTTCTGGAAGCTGATCAATAAGCTTTTCGAACTCTGTTTCATTAAATGGTTCGTCAGGGGCTATGTAGACCGAGGAGATAGATATAAGACGTTTGAATAGAATAGCGCGATCAGCCACAACCTCAACAGAGCTTTGTAGCACATTGTGCTGGCATGCTACGCTTCTTTGTGCAATGATGGCCACACCTGCAGGAGAGAAATTGCCACCATTTCGATCTTTACGAAAAACCACATATTGATTTAAGAAATTCACATGAGTCGACTTTAAATGAGTTTCTTGAACACAAAACACTTTTGGCTGATAGTCAATAAGTAAGTCTTTGATATCATCTAGGTTATTAAATAGGCCTCTGGCATTCCACTGTAGTATTTGTGTGTCCATTTTGGATGTGTTTTGTGTTGTGTGCTCAAGGATGGAAAGTAAGCTCACGGACCCTTTCCAGGGGCCGTGACACGAGAGTTTTCTTTTTTGGATCGGTCGACAGAGTCACGGCGATCCTTAGGCGCTTGCAGCGCCCTCACGCTCAGAGTTGTGTCCATTGCCTCTTGCGAGGCACTGGACAAGCGCTCTAGCGAGCGCTGCATTTGTTTTGAGGGCCTCGCCTCAAGAGACGAGGCCTTCGCGGCCCCCAGCCCGAAGGTTGGTGGGTCCTTCTTAGATGGCGGAGTAGTACTGGCTGCAACCACCGAGGGGGCGGATGGCGTCACCGCCGGCTCACTACGTGTGTGCCAGACAGCCGCCGGGGGCCGTCGTGGCGCTGCCCCTTGACGCGCCACTTCTGTAAAGCTAGTTTCTTGTAGGCAGGACGCCTGCCTTCGTGCCTTCCTAAATGAAATGTTTTGTTTTACTTTAATTGTGATAATTTTCTTTTATTTTTTCCAGCATGGGCATGACCGTGAGTTTGCGGCATGCTCCCCATTACAGTTCGTACAGTGAGGAGAGTTTTCACAGGCATCAGATGTTTGTTCTTCAGCACTGCATTTTGCGCAAGTTAGGCGGCCTCAGCAGTTCTGCGAACTGTGGCCGAACCGCTGGCATTTGAAACAACGGAGAGGGTTTGGTATATAAGGCCTCACTCGAAGCTTGATGTACCCAGCCTCAACAGATTCGGGCAATACACTTGAATTAAACGTAAGTTTAGGTGCTTAGTCTGGACTTCTTTGCCATCACGTCTCATCCTAATTCGTTTCACGTTGATGACATCCTGTTCGCTGAAACCCTCCAGGAGTTCAGCCTCAGTCAGCCCTAACAGGTCATCATCTGAAACAACATCACGGGTGGTGTCCATGGTTCGGTGTGGGGCTACTATGATTTTGGTATCTCCAAATTTCACTAGATTAGACAATTTTTCATATTGTTTCTCGTCGCGCAGCTCCAACAGGAGGTCACCACTTGCCATTCTCGATGCTTTATATCCTGGGCCAAAGATCTCTGTCAAAAACTTCGAAACAAGAAAAGGTGAAAGCATTCGCACTGGTTTGCCGGGTGTGTCAGCGTGGATAACGTGGAATCGGGGGAAGGATACTCTCTGGTGACCAAAAAACTGGAAGACTTCATCGCTGCGCCCTCATTTCTGAGGGCGATCAGAGAGTGGGGGGAAGGAACTAGCCATCTGAAAATGTTTATTTTCGGCAGCGGCGCCAGTCACCCACCATGGAGTACTACAAGGGGACGCTGCAGAGTCTGCAGGCACAGGCCCTGTAGACGCCAGCTGTTCACCCCCACTACAACCGAATATGGTGTATCCAAGGTAGGATAGCCACACAGGGCGAACCCTTGCCGCCAGTAAACATGGAAGTCAACGGCAGAGAGTAGAGGACAGGAAAGATTTAAAGTAAGAGAAAAGACGAAGATGTGAGGGGAAGACAGGAAAGGTAACTGCCGATTCCCCACGGGCGGGTCAATCCGGGGGTGCCATCTACGTGAAGCCAGGGCCAAAGGGGTGTGTTGCCTCTGCCGGGGGGCCTTAAAGGTCCAATCACCCAGCACCAGCTCAACCCCCAGGATCCCCTTTTCCCCGGACACGGCAAAAGCACGCACGACTAGGCGTGGGAGGGAGTAGAAACACCCCGTTAGCTCGGTTCCGTGGTGTCGCTACACACCAACGCCTACTTGCGCAAGCGCCTCTGCGGGGAACTGGTGTGCAAGTATAACGGTCTTTACTGTGTAATTAAACAAATTTCACCCGTCCATTAAATCGTGGAGCCGCTTGAGCAACCACATGATCAACGACACCGTGGACGTGAGACCGTCCACATAGATTGCCCAAAACCATATCACGATCCCTCTATTGTCTTCTGCCCACGAGTCGCCAGGATGGCTCTTTTCCGGAGGGGAAGAAAAATGAAGTGAAGAAGAGGAGTGCTACTCGGATAGGCAGGGAGTATCACTCAGCCAGTGAACAAGACGACGTTTGGTTGGCTGGGTACACAGGCTTGTTCCGCCATTACCACTTGACTTGTCGTGACCGCACTCCTGTTTTATAAAAGAGTACCGCTCTCAAATGTCTCATTTTGTGATATATATATATATATATATATATATATATATATATATATATATATATATATATATATATATATATATATATATATATATAGGGAAAATAAGTATACGCCTCTAAAAAACTGTTTACTGGTAACGTTTCGATTGGAGACCGCTCTTCATCAGACAAAAATTCGTAGGCTCCGACGCGCTTTTATGTCATCGTCCAGCCGAGAAAGGAAGAGAGAGACAAAAAGAAAGACAAAAAGAAAATTATACATATGCCAGTGGCCGAACTACCCATCCTGCACTGATAAGCATCCAAACGGCCACGTGTGCGTAGCACGTGGCCGTTCGCACATGACCGTAGCACGTGGCCGTTTGGCGTGTGCACTGATGTGCACGTTGCCGTCTGGCACATGCACATAGCACGTGCACTTAAAAAGAAACCGCACCTGGGCTGGTGGCAATACCACCCATTTTACAATCATAAGTAGTCAAGCGACCACGTGTGCATACTACCAATGGCAGGTGCATTTTGTAAAGAAGAAAAAAAAAACGAGTGGTCAAGCAACATACCATCGCGGTAAGTTTTTTGGTTCAGGTGGCTAAACAAGGCAAATTCCAGAGATAAAATGTTTGACTCTACAGATTCACCTGTTATCAGTATTCTGGGTAGCTTGTAAAGAATACCAAAGTACATTCCTTGCCATCATTGTCACTGTCGCGTTCCACCTGTTCTCCCCCTCCATAGTTGCTCTAGAAGCCTAGTGAGGAGGGCTACGTGATAACGATTTGATAAAATAAAAAAAGAGAAAGAGAGAGAAGAACAACAAACAAGGGCTACGCGTGTCAAGACTCCGCACGTGA
>NW_023608157.1:0-29986 GCF_013339725.1 Rhipicephalus microplus | reverse complement strand
AGAGTACCACGCCGCCGATAGCTTTTTTTTTTTTTTTTTTCGCCAGAGCCAAGAGAGTTCCTGGACTAGGCAGCCCTCCCACCTTAGGGTGATATCGGGCGTCGCTCGGAGCACATGTTTCTAAATAAAAGTTTATTTCTCTCCCTCTCTGCTCTTTTCCGGATCGTGTAGTCTTCAGAGGTTCACAGACATGAAGTGCGAATTTTCGAAAGTGAAATGCAGTTCAAAAGTGAAAACAGCACCATATCGCGGTTAAAAACAGCGCATTCAACCGCCCGATTCCCTTCGCCAGAGCGAAGCGAGATCACGTGATCCAACACTGCACGTCACAGCGAATGCAGCGCCCGCTCCTGCAGTGGTGGGCCTCATTACCAGTGTTGCTTCTTCGATAGAGTTTAAGTTGCGAGTATGCGCTTGTGCACATTTTTTTTATCTCTGTCTTTGTGTGCCCTCCCCCCACTTCTTTTTTTTTTCTATCAAGGGCCCCTCACCACGCCGCATTCAAAGACGAGAGAGTGGTCTATTCCTCCTCTTCGCTACCCTTCGCACAGACGCTACCCCTCGCCCCTTATTTGTTATCGCCGCTTGCACAGACACGAAATGAAGTGAAATCAGTCGATCGAGCATGATAGTCATGCGACACTAGGAAGAACGGACGGGTGGCTGCATGGAAAACCAGCGCAGATGTCACGAGTCAAGAGATGGCGTAGAATACGATAGGAATAGAAGCACCCGGAAGAGGCATGAGCGCGTACATAGAAAAGTACACGGCTCGAAGCACGTGACACGAGCCGGAATGGAAAACGACAGTGTGATGAGCGGTGATTGCTCGCGTGGCTACGGGAGAAGGTTACATCGTCAACTACGCTCTGCCGACGGGCACAGCGGACGTTTGGTTCCGAAGGCTGCGACACTGGCACTCCGTGGCTCTGTCGTTAATTGACAACGACGACGCTCGGGCGAGGCTCCTCGGAGGTGCAGCGGCATCTTTCGGCTGGTCTGGGCGCACCCGCCACAGACCCCCTTCGAACGCCGGCTTGCACCAATCCCGAACTGAAGACGACGACACCTTGCCACGTCACCGACGGCGACAGGAGAATGCTTACGGCCGCGTGACCATTATTCGTTGCGCATCATAGCGACGACGGGAAAGAATCGTCGGCTACATCGGCTGTGAACCAAACACTACAGAGGTTGGACTTGGAGCAATCGACCGGTCCAAGTAAGAGCTAATATTAGGGCTACGATTCGACAATGAGGCTTAAGTGACCAGATTATGGCGAGGGATTCTAGCTAGATGTAGCAAGAACTGTATATCTTGTGTGCTCCGCAGTTCTGGAGATATTTTCTGGTTGTGTGTCTGAGTTCATTTTTTCACTGTTTATTTACTGAGTGTCAAGTATTGCTTCCAGTATTTCCTTTGTCATCATTAAACCACGTTTGCTATGCTGCCTAGCGTCATTTCGAGCTATCTCCACTAGCACTCACCCTCGAGATCCGTGACAGCAGGAGACAAATCAAATCTCATGTTTCGCGTATGTGAACGAATCGAGAGTATCTGTATTATAGACGTCACAGCAACCACGTGATTCAGCGTACTGCATCGCTTCTAGGAGATGGATCTTTCCCGTATACAAGTAAGACTGTGTAATTGATCAAACCGTTTCATGGAACACGTCATATATCTAGATACTTGCCCCAACGCCACGTGCCCCACATGTTTTTTTCATGTCACCCACCCCTCATGTGAAGTTCTATGCGAAACCTTTGCGGATATAATAAATAAATAAATAGTGACGCAATGCTCCAACACGTGAGCGAAACGAGGTGCACAATCATTAATTGCCTTAACCAGATGGGTGAATGCAGTTGGCAGTTCACATAGACGTGCCCAGAGTTCCTTACCCGGGGTGGGGGGCGATATAGTCCATCGCAGTACCCCCTCTCTCTATTATGTCACTGTATGTATGGGGCAGATTTTGCGCCCCATTCTTGGCCTCCTGGAGCTCTCACGTGGTCACCATGCTCGGCTTCCAGTGGCCAGCGTGGGAGCTCAAGATCCTTGCAGGGCCCCAATAAAGTTATTTTTCCAACTCAGCGTCAGACCAATCAATTTGACGCCTTTGTCCACCTATTCGTGTATCTATAGCACCCACTTGCGCAATTCAAGGCTTACCAAAAGATCTTTTATTTATCTATCTTGAAACTCAGTGCAAGACATGCAACAACCTTCTCGCCCTGATTGTTATGTAATCTGGGGCCGCTTTGTCCCCAGCTGTCTTGGCCTCGTAACCAAATGACAATCAGTTTAAAGCAGCTTTTAAGAGTCATTGCAAACCATAGTGACTGAAACACTACCTTGGTATTTTTTTTAGAGGCGAAGCGTGGGTCTCTACATCCTCGACGTATGTAGTTGTTGGCAGCCATCTCCAAATTAGTTCATGGAGTGTTCACTACATGGCGGTACTAGTGTATGATGAAAAGATGCGAGATGGGGTACTTGGAGATGGACAGACAGACGGACAATTCGCGTTTACCGAGAAAACCCTCCGAAGCTTCGCCCCTCTAATAATCATTCACTCGTGGATATTCTGGGATTTTTTTAATGCGATAGCAATTATATGCACAGTACCAGGTGGTTTGCCGCAGTCGCCACCATCATTCACGTATATATATATATATATATATATATATAAGGCAAAGAAGTGTATACCTAAGGGCTCGTTTTTCCGTGTTTTTAACACAATAATAATGAGATATAACAGACAGTAATGCCAAGGAATGTACAGGGGAAGTTATTAACATTAATGGAATGTAAATAAGAAGAAAGAAAAGTGGACTTACGGAGCTGCACAACACCAAAAACGTCACCTGAAGTTGGAGGACCTCTGTGAGCTTCGTCTTCGGCATCAAATTGGTGAGCCCTCTATCATGACAGCTATGCCGGCGAGGTGTTGGGGCGTTGTTCACCGAACATCACTCGCTATAGATTCACAGTTCAAGTGAAGTTTAAATTTGGGTGGAACTTTAGCGAGCGGGTTTATTAAATAGTGCCACCACCGGTCTACCTCCCTTAAGCACAGAGCAAGCCCTTGTGGTTAGTTTAGTTAGGCCTCTGTCAACGGGAGGTGACACCACCCGGATTGCCCCTGGCTCACCTGCAGCCATTATTTTGTGCCAGTATTGTTGCTGGTGCGTATTGTGGTTTTGGCGGGTCGCAACGTGGCGTCCCGGCGTTTAAAGTTCACTCGCGTTCGTTCATTCGCGCACTCTAGCTGGGGTTTCTTGCACGGTTTACATGATTCCTTTGCAGGTGCTGACTCTTTCCCTCTTCATTTTGCAGCTGGAACTTGGCTGCTAGATGCGTGCACATGGACCATCCGTGGCTTTGCGCTCAAGCATTTTTCGTGAGGCCGCATTTATTTTTTTACGAGTGCTTCTATTCTCCCAACAAGTTTTGCATTCGTTCCACGAGCGCTGACGTAGTACCTTACACCAGTTGACAAAATAAGCTAGGGAGTGCAAGCCACGACCGCAATCAGAAAAAAAAACTAAAGATAAAACTGCATCGCCGTGCCATTTGACGTGGAAAGTGCGCGAGCGCGTCCTTTCAATCTCACAGCCATATCTTTTTACTCTCTTGCAGCGTACCAGTGATTACATGTAGCGTTTCATGCTAGGCGTCGCTGTCTGCATTCCGTGACGCGCTCAGTTCAACGGGGGCACGGTGTCGGTGAAGTGTACGCGGCTCGCTTCACAGACCAAGCCGCCGAACTTTTTGGTCGGACGGTGATTATGTCGCCTCTCTATACAAATTTATACCAAGAAGGACGCCACAAATAATTTCCGTGAACGGCCACTTCATGCACTATTAAATTTTTGCTGCAAAGGTGGGGAAGGGAGCAGGGGTGATAATTTTCGCCACTGCTATTTTTCGCTCGTCCTCAGTTTCTTTCCTTCTTTTTTTTTGAAAGCCAGCCCGTGACCTCGCCTATTACAGCATTCGTTCTCTTATTTTCTAGTCCGTTCGTCTCTTTTGTTGTATGTGCAAGGTGATCTGCCTGCGTCTTGTTATATTAGGTTAATAAACTTGAGCATTCTTTAGGGTCAACGCCTTTTCGTTTTCGATGCCCTCGTTCGTGTTTCACTATCACATAGTATGCTTCATCTAAAACGAATGTCCAGAGTGACGTGTGTGGCACCGGTTTGCCACTGAGACGAGATGTGCTATCTCTTTAATCAGGGCGCAGCGAGTCGCGTACATTTCACCGCCACCGTGCCTCCGTTGAACAGAGCGCGTCACGGAAAGAATAAAGCGACGCCTAGCACGAAACGCTACATCTAATCACTGGTATGCTGCAAGATAGTAAAAAAGATATGGCTGCGAGATTGAAAGGACGCGCACGCACACTTTCCACGTACGATGGCGATGTGATGCAGTTTTATCTGATTGCGGTCGTCGCTCATACGTCCCGACTTATTTTGTCAATTGGTGTACAGTGTCAATTTTTTATGAAAGAGAACACGGCGACGCGTGGCCTGCGTGCTCCGGCGGCTGCTGGCAGCGCGTTCAAGCGGGAGCGCGAGCAACCACGTTCTCTTCCCGCGTCATCTCGCGGCGAGCAAAACAAGATGTCAGTGCTGATGTGGAACCGCTGGCAATATTACAGCCCCCTCCCTCTTCAAGGCGATTACCTGCTCTAGCTTAACCACCTTCAAGGAGGAAGGGGTCGCAATCTTGCCGCTGGTTCCATATCAGCAACAAATCGTTGTCTTGCTCGCCGCGAGATGGCGCAACAAAAGACTGGCTGCTCTCTCTCGCGCCTAAACACGCTGCCAGCAGTCGACGGAGCGCGCAGGCCACGCGCTCGCGTGTTCCCTTTCATAAAAAAATGACAGTGTGCGTACCGCATTATCACCGACGGAGCCTTCAAGGTGGACGTACTGCTACCGGCGTTGCATCGAGTAAGCATGACTCTTGTATTTCCGTCAGTAGAACAGCGCGTGAAGGTCCGCCTTGCTTCAAGCCTTGTTAATCGCAGCCGTCGTTCTTTGAAATGTTTTCTTGTCCAAAGGTGTCGAGGTGCTCAGCATGCACCGTATAGTGACTTGACGTCTTACTCGTTGCGTTGATAGGCTTGGAGTCTGAAACTTGGGCTTTTCGGTGGTGGCGGCCATGTTGGCGCGTGCATTTCGTTGATAGCATTTCGGTTTCTGGGTACAGCTCGTTGTCTTGCATCCGCGTGCGCCACGTGGTAGCAAGTTTATCACTGTAGCGTGCGTGGTACTTTTTAAAATACGTTAATTTGCCTGTTTTCTTCGTGCTGGTCTCTTACCGTACTTCAAAAATAAACGTTTCTAACTTTCATTCAGTTTACTGACGCGGGTGCACAGCCGAGGTAACATACTGGTGGCCGTAGTTGATTATGTAGTAAGCGGTATAATCTTGTGCAATGTCCTTATTCAACGGGTTTCTCTTATGTTGGAATGCGATTTTATAGTGTTGTGCACATACACCAACAGCAATCTCGGAACCTGAGTCTGAAAAGTATGTTCCTCTAAATTTACGGCTCTTACATGTCGCTGTTAGTGAGAATTTAGTTAATCTGTTCTAATTCATGTAGTGCGTAAACATAAAAAAAACGAACCCATAAATTTCTACCTTCGTTCGTAGAAAGAATCTCGTTTTGATAGACTGGATGTCTTATGCTAGCATACGAGAGATTATCGGTCAGCTGAAAGTTCATAAACATCGCGCGTGCTTCATGATGCCAGCAGGCAGCAAGTTTTCCACAGCGGCGTCGTATACATTATCAGCGGCGCTGACTATCGCTTCCAGATTTATATGCATATATGTATTTCATAAAGTGGATGACAGGATGCTTTCCTCTGTATCTCATTTGGTAGAACATCGGATGCATTGTTTGAAGACTGCTGGTTCGATCACTGCCAGCTGCAAGTTTTTTTCGTCCACTTTTTCCAGATTTACATCAGTGTTAACATAAATAACATCCCCTATGATTTCCATGTCTCCTAATTGTGAGTTAGTTCTAATGACTAACAGTTAGTTCTAGTGACTAACAAAAAGCAGCCTTTAAAGTACCCCGCTCTTTCTTTTGCTTTTGAGTTTTTATTCAACACTGGCCCCACGTGAATTGTGACTAACTGCCCGGAAATCACAAAATTGTCTAACAATTTCCAAGGCATTCGATATTACATTCTAGGAAAGACATTGGCTTTGTTTATCGAGGTATGGTGATCAATACTAATCAGCAATTTATTTACTAGGCAGTCCATCATCATTCATTTTTACATAAATTATACATTCAATATTCGTGTACCATACGTTTGCCATTGTAGTTACGATGTGGTTCTCTTGTGGAGCCACCGAATAAAGCCGTGCCTTCACGGCATGTCTTACGCAGAAAATAAGGATTAAGTAAATACGGCGATGTAGAAAAGTTTTTCGTTGGGCAGTATTGCAAACAGAATTGGTGTTTTGAGTCCTTTTACGTCTGTGTTTGTGTGCTAGTCTTTTAACATTAATACATACCAGCTAGAGCTCCACTTGGTGTTCCTTTATCATGCTTTTTCTTGGCCACTAGACCCATGAACCAGCAAAACACCACTTGAATCCGGTTGTGTACGTTGAGGCTCGAGAGATTAAGTTCATTGACTTCTCCCCAGGAGCTCTGTCTTCACCACAAACCATGTGCCACTTCAGCAGAAGATCGCCTGCATGGTGGGCATGCTCGTGACATTTCCTCCAATAAGGTTTCCCATATCTCCACAAGTAGTTTTGAACACCAAAAGAAGAACTTCTAGCTGGAATAATCTCTGTCATGGTTCTCTGAAATGTTTACCATAGGCATGCCGAAGTATGACCGTACCCAACAGTCACATTATTGACTTGGAAGCTGTGACGTTGTGCTGATACGAGCTAAGGCGCGGGTGTTGCGGGTATGATTGCAGCAGTGGCAGGTGAACATACTTTGTTATGGAAGAGCTCGTGTGTTCCAACACAGATGGCAGGTTAAGAAAACCTATCTCTTTGAAAACATTAGGTACCAGTTGAATGCCTGAGCGCATCTAACTGGGCAGTTGGTTAATCAATACGGGAAAAGACAGTATTCAAGTGACATTGATAGATCGATAGACAGGGCGCTGACTGTCTGTAGTTTCGTCTTGTGGAGCGCTACTTGCTTCTGTTCTCAGTAAATACACTTGATTGACTTAATCACGCCCAAGTTTGGCGTTAGTGCTCTTTCCTGGCTAGAGGCTAGTGAAAAAATTAATAGTGCAGTTGCTAACCAGAAAGGCTTTCATAGTGTTATATTGAGCGCACTAAGGCTTAGTGTTGGGATAATTGGGGTATCATAATTTCAACGTTTCACAGCGCATGGGACGAGCATAGCAAAGACATCGAGAGCTCTGAACTTGCAACTGCTTATTTTTATGTCACAGCAATATATATGCGCGTATTTCAAGAAAGAGAATATAGGGTTACATATAATT
The DNA here is from genome assembly GCF_013339725.1 of Rhipicephalus microplus. Classification (NCBI taxonomy): domain Eukaryota; kingdom Metazoa; phylum Arthropoda; class Arachnida; order Ixodida; family Ixodidae; genus Rhipicephalus; species Rhipicephalus microplus. Next base: position 22,471 of record NW_023608157.1, on the reverse strand, counting down.
GAAGGGAACAGCAACCAATCATCGGTATCGCATGTGTTGCGAAAAACTTCTCTTCGTTAATTGTTTTTTCTTTTTGATCTGTTAGAAAGATTATAATGAGAACTGACACACAACTATGCCAAGCAACATATAAGGTATGTTATTAGAAGTAATTGTAGTCAAGTTGTGAAGAAAGAATAGTGGATGAAAAAGAAAACTTGCCATGGGCAGGTTCTGAACATGCGAGTTTTGAATAACTCGTTCGATGCTCTGAGCAACCACGGTGGCTATCCCTCCCGCCCATTTCATAGGGTACGCATGTGTATTTAAACATGGTAGCTTGTCAGTACCACCTGTTGTCGTTGAGCTGAATGTGGAACACATTATTTGCCTGTTGGCGCCACGTAGCACGTGTTCATGTTGCGGGCTGGCAGCTTACCAATCATCCCTCGCAAATCGCATGAAGGCACTAAGTCTGCCAGAACGAGACCCTGCTATGAATGAATGAAAGAAGGGTAAGTTTAAGGGCGCGTTCAATTCGCTAGACAGTATAATGAGAACTGACAATTATACAAAAAAGTATAGGTGATACTATTAGGTTCTTAATGAACGTCTTTAGGAACACATGTACAATGTACGTAAAATTATCGGTAGGTATTTTGGGAATCGTCAGGCTTGTGGGTGCCGGTCTTTTTTCAATCACACACGTGTGCTCGCAACAAACAAAAATAGCACAGTGCGTGGATTCATAACCCAAGGAATCATGAAACGTTATAAAAAGTACATCAGTGTAGCTTCGCTTGCTCTTTCGAGCCAGGAAAAACTCGCGACATTGATCGACGCTGCGTTGCTGTTTTCCTTGACTGCATTTTCGCATAGCTCGTCTGCTCTTTTTTTCTTTATCCTATTAAATGTGCACGCGTACAGGTGGGACAGGAAAACAAAAGCCAGTTGTAACAGCAGTACTTTATGCGTCTCCTCGTTGTTCGCGTCTGTTCCATGTTCTATGAAATGTTGAAATCGGAGTACAGCTCCAAGTTCTTGCATCGAGTGTCAGCATTATTAGTTCGTCGGGATCAAGAGAATGAACACAGTGAATACAAAATGAGACGGGGGCAGAATGGTGAAACGGAGAGAATACCAAGTGCTGCAAGAGACTACAATGAGCGATAGCATTTTCACTTTGGCCGTCAAAGCCGTTCACTATGTAGAGGCAAATGTTCATCTCCACTCTTGTTGAAGGGAGTCGTGAAATCAAGAAGTGTGCGTAAAGCATCGTCAAAATAATAAATTAGGCACTATTGTTGGTAATTTTTACCTCCAGACTGCCAAACCACTTCCATGCTGATAGGTGCTGTGTAGAGTACTTTTGATTGCAACGCCTTGCAGTCAAATTTTTTTTCCTACAGACAGCAATGGAAGGTTTCGGTACTTCCGGAAGAACCGAGGCAAGTTTAACTACTTTTAACCGTCCAATGAAGCCAGCGTCATCGCAAAAGTTGTCCGTTTGGGAAACTCACGCTGCTTGGAGATCATGTTCAAAGGTGACTCTCTTCCTTCACACGTAAAGGTGGGCCATTTTCGGCATTCTGTGCGACCTTTCGTACCGAAGCCCTTACAGTGTTATAAGTGCATGAAGATGGGCCACGTGAGAAGCGTATGCGAAAATAGGACGGTGTGTCCTCGTTGCGCGGAAGCCCATTCTGCGAATGACTGCGAAGCAACTACCCTCAAATGCTCGAATTGTCATGGGTCGCATGCAGCTTCGTCAAAAGAATGCCCCAAAATCCAAAGAGAAATAGCGGTATTGAAACAAATGGTCAGAGACAATTCGTCGCATCGAGAGGCTGCCAGGACCGTCCGAAAGATGTGTCATTGTCGCCGCAGTTCATCAAAGAATGCCGCAGACGCTGCATCGAAAGCGCCACTCCACCACCTATCTCTTCCACCACCCTTGCCTCCCACACCGAAGGCGGCCAGCGCGGTCAACAAACCAACGAGCAGCACTGTTGCAGATGAATCAGTTTGGCCTTTATTGCCGAAATCACAGCCACCTGCAAATCCAAGTGCACATCGACAGTCACATCACTCCAGCCAGCCGCTGACAAGCTGCCTGAGAAGGACACAGAAGTCATCACAATGTTCCGAACACTGCTGGATGCCATGCGAAAGCTGTGCAGCAGCCTGAAGTCTTTACTCGCTCAGAATGCACTACAAGTACTGGATGCTCTATGTCCAGTATTTGCAAGTCTCCAGTAGCAACCATGGCTCGACCAATTTTCTCCTTCCGCAACGAGGTCCGACAAGCGTCGATAATGAAGTGGAACGCGAGAGGCCCGAGATCCCGCATCTCTTCATTCCGTCAGTATATATTCAAGAATCGTATTCCTATAATAGTTATACGTGAACCAAATGTGAAACAACCTCCTAAACTATCAAGGTATGAATCTTTCGTTTCTTCAACGTGCGAGGAACGCAGCGAGGTGGTTGTTTACATTCGCACAGATTTCACATATGTGCATCACGCAGTTCAACCGCATGATGACAATCAAAATGTCTGCTTACGTGTTAAAAAGGAAAAAGTGTGAATCACACTCATTGGTGTCTACATATCGCCGTCCGGACGATTATAACAAGACCGACTACGAGACATACTGACAACAACTACGGGCCCGTGGGTTATAACTGGAGACTTCAACACACATCACTTAATCTGGGGTAGTTCGATGATTAACACTAAAGGAAGAAACCTCGTATCATTCGCCTCCAAGCATGACCTGTGTTTCTTAAATGATGGCAGTCCTACATACCTGTGGGGCCTTACGTACAGCAGTTGCCTCGATTTGACCGTCTGGTATCCAGAAACTTCCGGTCGCAAGTGCACTGGTTTTCAGACATTGAAACGCACGGGAGTGACCACATTCCAACTTATATGCGAATAAGGGGTCTTACTAACTCCTCTATTAAGACCACAATACGAAGAATTGATTGGTCCAAATTTCAGGGACTCATGAAAAATACATGCCGTGAAGACCCTGACCAGAACTTGGAGGTTGTCATCAAAGAGGCAATGAGGGAAGCTTCCTGTCTCCTCCCGTTCACCGGCAAGCGTTCAGATTTCGACGTTGAACTGGAAAAACTGTGCGCGCTTCGCCGAAGGGCGGAAAGGAGATACAGGCGGACGAAAGCAATATGCGACTTGAGGCTGGCACGGCGCATACACAAAAAGGTCCAACGACGTTTAGACAAACTTGAACAGGAACGCTGGAAATCCTTCTGCGAATCATTGGATCCCCGAAAGCCGTTGTCACGCATCTGGAGCACTATTCGTGGCCTGCGCTCGGCTCCCCAACAAAGACATCCTTTCATGGCTTTAGCCCTACATTTAGGCCACACCCAACTTGAAGTGGCAAATGAGTTTTGTACGCGAATCGCTGGTGTGTCCGCCTTGTCCGCTGGCACCATTAGGAGTGTTTTCCCTAAACCCCGCATCTCCGAAATGGACAATCTTTTCACTATAGAAGGACTTGACGCATCTTTGGCGGCTTCCCGACGATCATCTTCACCAGGACCCGATGGCATTACCTACGCCACTCTAGCCAACCTTCAACATGAGGCAAGGGGACAGTTGTTAAGCTATTACAACCACTCATGGAAGGCGGGCATTGTTCCCCAGGATCGGAAGATAAGTCGACTTGTGCCACTACTCAAGGAAAGTCACCATTTGATTTGACATCATTTCACCCTGTTGCCCTCGCAAGTTTCGTATGAAAAGTCATGGAAAGGATGATACTTACACGTCTAGAATGGTACCTCGAGCGCTACAACGTGTACCCAAACTGCATGACGGGTTTTCGGCGAGGTAGGTCATCTCTTGACAACGTGATTGATCTCCCAACATTTATCCAGCAACAGAAGAGCCTCAAGCGCATACCACTGGCACTCTTCCTCGACGTCAAAGGGGCTTATGATAACGTAACACATAAAGCCATCCTAGACTCGTTGGAAGCTGTTGGAATCGGTGGTCGGATGTTTCAATGAATCCAGGAGTAGTTGACGATAATGTCCTTTTTTGTACAAACCTCAGATGAACCTACCACCAATTAACGCCTCCCGTGGCGCCCCTCCGGGTGCCGTACTAAGTCCCACATTATTTAACCTCGTAATGGTAGGACTTCGTAAAATTTTGCCAAGTACTCTGCTCATATCCATATATGCTGACGATATTTGTCTATGGACTTCGGCTGTAACTCGTCTACAAGTACGCGCAAGAGTCCAGCAGGCTGCCACCCTGACATGCTCGTATCTCCGCAAGCAAGGTCTTTCCGTCTCAACGGAGAAATGTGCATTGGTTGCGTTTACTCGCAGAGCCATGACACAATACCCCCTTACCATCAATCACATAATATTCCATTCAATCACATAATAATGGACATACTACTAATCACATAATAATGGACATAATAATAATACCATTCAATCACATAATAATGGACATAATAATAATACCATTCAATCAGATAATAATGGACATAATATTCCATACCAGAAGAACCATCGCTTCCTGGGTGTGATTATTGACAGGGACCTTTCGTGGAGTGCCCACTGCAATTACTTGAAGAGAAGGCTGACTTCCATCGTCCATATAATTCGGTTCCTCCGCAGAAATCTTGGGGCACATCCATAAGGTCAATGATGCAGCTATACAGGGCACTGTTCCTGGGATTTTCGCGCTACAGTTTGCCGTTACTGGCAAGTACGTGCAAGACGAACATCCGCACCCTCGAAAGTCTGCAAGGACAAGCACTACACGTGTGCTTAGGATTGCTGCGATACACCTCAACATACGGGGCAATTATGATCGCAAGAGAGCATCCAGTTCAAACATACATCACCACTTACAATTTGAGAGCCCACATAAAACACCTTTGCCGAGTTCCTGGTCACCATGTTGCAGTGTTGCCACTTCAAAGACCACAAGCGATGTTTTCAAAGATTATTTCTGCCCATAGAGAATGCCTTCCTTTTCGCTTCACTCCAGCAACAAGACCAGCGTCACCTCCGTGGTGCCTACAACAACCACAGGTGTGCCTCACTATTCTGGGAATAACGAACAAGAGCCGTCATTCAACAGTGGTCCTACGACAGGTGACATTGTCGCTACTCAACGAAAAATACGGCCAGAGGACCCACATTTACACCGATGTATCGGTCTCGGCTGACAGCTCCACAGGTGCTGTTGTCATCCCGGCGTACCAGGTCACTATAAAGCTCAAACTGTCGCATAGGACAACATCCACAGCAGCGGAGCTTGCCACCTTACGTGCTGCTATACTTTATATCGCCGAAGCCTGACCTCAAAAATGGGCTGTATTCTGCGACTCCAAGGCATCCTTTCAGAGCTTGCAATCAGCTTTACGACAAAGGGAGCATCAACAACTAGTGAATGAAATAAGAGAAGTGATTCACGAAGCTTTATCGAAAGGACATGACGTGGTGTTCCAGTGGTCACCGGGACATCGTGGTATTGTCGGTAATGACCTTGCTGATAATGCTGCCCGATCCGCCCACGCGGACGCCCAGATAACCCCAATTCCATTGTCGAGAACCGACGCTGCAAGGGGCCTTTACTCGTTCGCTAACACCATGTCGGAAACTTGGCTGAGTGACCCCAGTGTCAGGAACGGCCGCCTACACAAATTTAACCCATCGAGAAAGCTTCATGTTCTATCGGACCTCTCCCGTCACGATGCAACTTTACTGTGCCTCCTGTGGTTAGGAGTAGCTTTTACAAAGGCGTACTCCTTTCGTATAGGAATGGCGGATAGCTCCCGATGTGAATAATGCGACACTGACGAGACAATAGAACATCTACTGTGTTCATGTGAACGTTTTGCGAGCGAACGCAACTTGCTACGCGAAAAGTTAGAGACACTAGACAGTAGACCTTTTTCCGAAGAGAAGGTCCTTGGCTCATGGCTCTACGCGTCGCTGGCATTGCTAAGTTTTCTAAAGACGAGGGCATTGCTAAGTTTTCTAAAGACGACCGGACTACGCGACCGCTTATAAGCGTGCAATGGACAAGGTCACATCTACACACACGTTGCCCTTCACTTCTCTCTCTTTCTCTCTTCTCCTTTAATCCCTCACGCCTTGCCCTAGTGCAGGGTAGCAAACCGGACGTGCGTCTGGTTGACCTCCTTGCCTTTCATTTCTTCCCTTCCTCCTCCTCCTTAGCTTCGTCCACCTGGCTTTGTGAGACGATCAATTTAAAGCTGTGCCAGATTCAGAGTTTCTAGCGATTTTTTAGGCTATTGGAAAACATCGTTAAAACTCAGCCAAAAGACGTGTTTGTGAACGACAGGACTTTGAGATTCCGCCATTTTTTTTGCGTCTCTTAAGAGCACCCTTGGAATACGAAAAAACCTTAATGCATCGCGAATGAAGGGAGTCATGTCCTGAACGACAAGCGGTCCTTTTTGATGTCATTTTCCTCCCAAGCTCTATGTGATATTCTCCTGTATGTTCAACCGTTCATAAACAAAGCACTAAAATATATAAGTAGGGTAAGGTAATGATTCAATTTTTGATACACACCCTAAGGCAATGGGATGCCTTTCTGGCGCGTCTTGCCGCTCTCACATGCCAGAATTTAAAAAAAAATCGGCTTTGTCGCCGGGCACTAAACGAACTAAACTTCTGGTGCTATGTAGCTTGTATATATAGTATAGAATAACAAAGTAAATACATACGTTGCTGTCCCGACGCAGGAGTAGCTTCATGCACGGACCGGAAATTTGGCCGAAGAAAATTTCGCCCCTTTTTGACGGGTGAAGAATATAGCACCAACCGCGTAATATTTACCGCGCGAATGCTGTAAGCAATCATGAACTTTTTGCATATGCAAAGAAGAAAAAGGTTCAGCACTTATCTCTGGAAAATGCAAACAAAGAAAAGTCATTTTTGATCTATCTACAGAGGCCGGCAAAGTAAATATGTCGCGTTTTGCTCAGTGTCTCATTTTACCCCATGCACCCTACCCTATATAATCTGAAGCTGCCCCACCACGGTGGTTTAGTGGCTAAGGTACTCGGCTGCTGACCCGCAGGACGTGGGATCAAATCCCAGCTGCGGCGGCTGTATTTCCGATGGAGGCGAAAATGCTGTAGGCCCGTGTACTCAGATTTGGGTGCATGTTAAAGAACACCAGGTGGTCGAAATTTCCGGAGCCCTCCACTACGGCGTCTCTCATAATCAAATGGTGGTTTTGGGACGTTAAACCCCACAAATCAATCAATTAAATTGTGGATTACTACAATAGCTCCACCGCGGTGGTCTAGTGGCTAAGGTACTCGGCTGCTGACCCGCAGGTCGCTGGTTCGAATCCCGGCTGCGGCGGCTGCCGGGATTCGGCGGAAATGTTGTAGGCCCGTGTACTCAGATTTGGGTGCACGTAAAGAACCCCAGGTGGTCGAAATTTCCGGAGCCCTCCACCACGGCGTCTCCATAATCATATGGTGGTTTCGGGACGTTAAACCCCACAAATCAATCAATCAATCAATTTGAAGCTGCCGCCACGTCTCTCTTGATCGAACGATTGGTGTGAGGCCGTCATCCTGCTGTGAGCATGTAATAGGCTGATGACGATGCTAAATTTGAAAATAAATTCTCTTCTATAGAAATAAACATATGCTGTGGCTTAAAATGAAAGACTAAAGTTCCATAAACATTAGCAATTGATTCCCTCTGACTAGCCTATAGGAAGTCATTCGGAAGTGACCCCTTTTTATGTTACGATCATCATCGTTTTAGTCATCGCCAACATCTTTTAGTTATTCAATCAATGATAATTTAGGAAGTTGTCGCTGTCTTTAAATAAAGAAGTAGTTGGAATTTTTATTGAAAGTCTTTCACATTCTAATAAACATTCCAAACCATCTTTTTTCTTCGGGGCTGCCCTGCACTGCCTCTGTGTTCTAATGTCCACATAGACACTAAACGCTGTCTTTTTGGCTACTCCCCCATAAAGGGTGAGAGCCATTAATAAGGAGAAAGCAAGCGAACAAACTTTTTGTTGTAAATAACCCTGTAACTTCCTGTAGCACATCAAAACACGCACACAAAAAAAAATGTCAGACTATACGATCCGTCCGACCCCTGGCCGATCCCCCCAAGTGGATCACTGGCAATCATCCCAAACGCATCATCATCAGCATCATCGCTTGGCTGCTTTCGTAGGACCCACCCGTCAAACGAGCCACTGCATATCTCAGTGCTCAAGCCCGAAGCGCCGCCATGTCGACATTTCGGCGAAGGCTACGACGGGAGGACCCGGAAATGGCGGTGCGGGAATACACGCTCACCGGCTTCAGCGATTTCCTCGATCGGCGACGCGTCGGCTTCGTCGAGGAGTTGCCGCCGAATCGCGGTCTGCGCCGTATGCGGCATGGTGCCGAGCCGGTCTCTGATATTGCCCTGCGGTCACACGCTGTGCAGGCTGTGCAGAAGTCAGATCACCGAGCAAACGGGTGCCCCTTGGATGGAAGGCAGTTCGCCGACGCCGACCTACTTCCGGTGGTCTTCAGTGAGGCCGACCTAGAGCAGCATCGAGTCCTCTGCATCGCCGGAGGTCAGAAATGCAGATTTTCCGGCAAGCTCCGAGATATGAGGCGTCACCTTGCCGAGTGCGTCGGAGGCGGAGTACTGTGCGGAAAGTGCCGCCGATCGTGGACCGACGCGGTGCGGTGGCTCCCTACAAACGGTGTCGCCGCGAATTTTACGCTTCGCCGCAAACTGCGAACGACGGTCGGTGATCAACGACGGCGGCCGACGATCTCGCGCGTGTCAAGAACGAGCTCGAAACGCTTTGGAACCAGGTTTCGAGCGAGTCGGCGAGCCGCGAAACAGTCGCCAACCGCGTCAACACTTCGCTCGACCGGATCTCGTGCATCCAAAGCAACGTGTCACGCGAAGCCGACGTCAAGGACGGAGCTTGCAGCGGTGACTGGGACGGCGCATCTGCGGGATCCACAACTAAGCCACGGTCGCTCCAGGACCCTATCGTGCCCCTGCCAAGCCGGGCGTGTACATCGAAACGTGCAGGTTCGTCGACGTTGTACAGTGCGTACAACGCGATGAAGCAGGGCGATGTCAAGCGCAGCATGCTGACCGGCACTTACACTCGGCCGGTTACACGTTCAAGCTCGCCTGCGAACTGTTTAAGAACGAGAAGAAGGAAGTGTGCACGCGCTTCGCTTTCATCCTGCGACACGGCGACTGGGACGATCACGTGGACTGGCCTTTCCGCAAAAAGGTCACCCTGACCATCGCGCACCCCAGGTACGAAGACAAGGACATCGGCATGCCGATAAGCGTGGATGACTACGCCGCCGCAAAGAAGCCGGTTCCCGCCATTCCGAACTCGAGTTCCTGGACGGGGGAACTGTACTGGAAGGACATTGACGAGCACGGCTACATTGGAAACAAGGCGCTCTACGTTAACGTCCAGTTTGAGTGACCCACCCGCGAGGCGTGTTTCGCCGCTGTCGTACCACATAAATGCTCTTTTAAAGCGAATGCCTCACATGCCTCATCAAATGCAGAAATTTACTGTTGGCATTGACGGCAACGTTACTGATGCCTAAAAAGTCTCACGTGATGGCGACAGCACATGACATCATCACTACGTCATATATACAGATCACAAACTTTATGACGCTATCATGATGTCACGTGATGACGTCATCACAACACAATCGCTTGGTCGAAGGATAGAACGATCCCGGAGGCCGTGCAAGAACAGGCGAGGCGCATAAAGCTTGCAATGCATTTGATCTTCCAGCCCGTGCAAAATTCCATAAGGTGCAAAACAATTACGAAAAGTTGGGAGAACCACAACATCGACTGAGTAGAAGGCTTTTGCCTTCGAGCCATTTTATGGTGAAGGCATATGTGGCCCTGTAAGCTTTTTCCGAAGGCTTTGGTGCAGAGTTATTAAAGGCTGCCTTGAGAAAATTTTCAATACACGAAAAGCTACTCTGTGGTCTCGGGTTGATCAAAGCTTCAAAGCAGAGGGGCACGGTGGGAACTCGCTGACTTTGATCAATCGGCAATCCGGAACCGTATAATGAAACGCTATATTCAATTTGATACATCATATTTACCACCCGATGTGTCTGCCTGAAAATTTTTCACACGTACAGGTGCCCACAAATTACTGCGGAATTCGGATCAATGGCCTCTTCCCTTGAGTATCGACACAAAAGCATATGCATAGAATATTTTACGGAATTTCGGTGGGGGGGGGGAATGTCGCTATCAAGGTTATAGGCTGACCTTGAATGTCATCTATCAAATTGAATGTCACTATCAAGGTTATAGGCTGACCTACTAAATACGTGTTAACGATTCAAGCAGGTATAAAAAAGATTAATCAGAACCGTACAAAGTCAAAATACTAGTTACAAGCACACAACTACCGCTAATATGGCAATAGTACAGTGATCTTTAAATATTACTGCCAAAGCAAGATGGAAACAACGGTACGGTAATGCCAAATATGTCTATCTAAAGAAAAAAGCCGGAAAAGCGACGAGTTGTGGCATTGTCTTTTGAAGGTAATTATGCCAACTATATAAGTTAATTAACATCATAACTCACAGCTCAATGATGTATTCGAGTACTAAGATGCAGTCGAGCCCAATAAGAGTTGCAACTGGTTGACTATGGCAAAGTGACACGGGAAAAGCATAGCAAGCAGAACACTTTAGATTACTCACATTTTGTAAACCAATGTAATGATGTCAGCCAATTTCGATGAAGCTGTTGGTGCTCTAAAGAAAGACCACTGTGCAGTAACTTGAACGCGACTACTTACAAGCATGAACGAACCATACAGTATTAAAACGCCGATAATTAAAATTTAAAGGCATGCTTCCAACGTGTCTTCATTTTTAAAAACTAGAACGGCCTATTGCATAGCCACCCTGCTACTTCAGAAAAGGAAACAAACCACAAACGAGAAACGGGACCGATGAAAAGATTCAGTCATTGTTAAATGCACTTATTTTACTTCATGTTGGAAAGAAACGGAAACATATATGTTAACCGCGATATCTAAGCTTCTCACAGCGTGAAGGCAATGCTGTATACTTCAGCATTTATGGCAGCTAAATGCAAAAGATGACTGAAAACAATGCAAGAAAGTGCAAAAAGTAGATCATCATGCATAAGGCAAAAATGCTAGGCGGTATGGAGAGAGAAAAACGCCAGGGCTGCGCAGAGGGCACAGCACAGTCACAGCGAAAGCTAGAAGAGCGGCTTGCAGAGCCTTTTCTAAACACTCGTTGAGCAACTGCTGCAAGCACACTTGCTGCGTACCCACTACGGCATTAATGATGATAATTTCTGGGCAGTAGGCCGGCATTGCTATGCTATCATTTGTCATTCTTCTGAGAAGCGTGGTATCCGCTGAACACTTGCAAGGAATTTCGTGCCAATTGTTCATGCAGTGGCGGACGACGATGAGAAATTATGCCAGAAATAGCTATCCGCCACAGTTAATAGGTGATTAAAAAGAACCTTTTGCAGTGGGTCGGAGCATTGGACGACTCACTCCTTACACTGTTCGCAATGTGACGTCTGGTGTTTCCTTTGCTGTTGTTAAACAGCTTTATTTACTCATGTTACCGCGATTCCTTTCCCGACATCAAGCCTTCCTAAGGCACATTGCGACATTTTCGAAGCACCGGGCATGGCTCAGCGGTAGAATACTGGAATACCACGCAGCGAACCCAAATTGGAAACACACTGTGTCCTTAGTATTTTTACCGATTTTTACCGATTTACCGATTTTTACCGATTAATTTACCGATTTTTTTTTCTTACGCTACTGGTAACAGGATAAATGATAAGTAAAATGTTGATTAGTGAATACCGGCCTACTTTGTTTATCAAATGCATAAATACCAAAAAAGATAGGAAAATTGCAAGATAATAATAAGATTGACTTGTCCATAAGAGCCCAAAAGAAAAAATTAGGCCTGAGCAGGTAATGCCAGCAGGAGGACATAACCAGTGCAACGGACAATGAGAGGCGAAAGACACGGCCAAGAGCAACAATCTTATGTGGAGCGACGACGATAAATTTATAAGCAAGAAACTGTTTGCTAGGACTGGAAAGGGTGAACTTGAAATCGCTCAGCGAGTCTTCAGCCCTGAATTGGACATAACAGAAGCTGATGAGACATTTAACAAGTAAGCTTTCCGTGGTACTTCCGGAAGTTGCGAAACCTTCTATTGAGGTCTGTAGAAAGAAAAAATTGACTGCAAGCCGTTAGTCAAAAGCCTTCGACACAGCACCTAGCAACATGGAAGTGGTTTGACAGTCTGGAGAAAAACATTGCCAACAATAGTGCCTAATGTGATATTTAGACGATGCTTTACGCACATCTTAATTCCACGAGTCCCTTCAACCAGAGTGACAATGAACCTTTGCCTCTACATAGTGAACGACTTTGACGGCCAAAGTGGAAATGCTATCGCTCATTGTAGTCTCGTGCAGCACTTTGTATTCTCGCCATTTCAGCATCCTGCCCCTGTCCCATTTTATATTCACTGTGTTCATTCTGTTGATCACGACAGACTAATAATGCCGACACTCGATTCGAGTACTTCGAGCTGTACTCCGATTGCAAAATTTTATAGAATGTGGAACGGCGGCGAACAACGAGGAGATGCATAGAGTACTGACGTTACACCTGGCTTTTATTTTCCAGCTACGCCAGTTCTTACGCACAATTAACAGGAGAAAGCAAAAAACAGCAGACGAGCTATGCAAAAATGCAATCAAAAAACGGCAACTCATCGATATCGCGTGTTTTGCGATAAAAGTTTGCTTTCCTGGCTCGAAAGAGCAAGCGAAGCTACACTGATGTAGCTTTTCTAATGTTTCAAGATTTCTTGGGCTATGAATCCGCGCACTGTGCTATTTTTGTTTCTTGTGAGCACAGGTGCGTGATTTAAAAAGGCCGGCACCCACAACCATGACAATTCCTAAATACCTACCGATAAACTTACGTGCATTGTACCTATGCTCCTAAAGACGTTCATTAAGAAACCTAATAATATCCCCAATACGTTTCTTCTTATAATTGTCAGTTCTCATTAACATTGTCTAACGAAGAGAACGCACCCTTAAATTTACCCTTTTTCATGCATTCATAGCAGGGGTCTCGTTCTGGCAAAGGTAATGTGTTCAGGTGGTATGCGAGGGATGGTTCGTCAGCTGCCAGCCTGTAATATGATCAAGTGCTATGCGACGCCAACAGGCAAATAATGAATGTTCCACAGTCACCTTGATGACAACAGGTGGTGCTGACAAGCTCCCATGTATAAATGCACATCACCACCATCATCATAGGCCTGACTACGTCCACTGCAGGGCAAAGGCCTCTCCCATGTTCCGCCAGTCAACTTGGTCCTGTGCTTGCTGCTGCCAATTTATACCCGCAAACTTCTTAATCTCATATGCGAACCTAACCTTTTGTCTCCCCTAACCCGCTTGCTTTCTCTGGAAATCCAGTTAGTTACCAATATTGACCAGCGGTTATCCTGTCTACGCGCTACATGCCCCGGCCCATGTCCATTTCCTCTTCGTGATTTCAACTATTATATCCTTAACCCCGGTTTGTTCCCTAATCCAATCTGCTCTCTTCTTGTCTCTTAAGATTACACTACCATTTTCCTTTCCATTGCTCGCTGCGTCGTCCTCAATTTAAGCTTAACCCTCTTTGTAAGTGTCCAGGTTTCTGGTCCGTAGCTAAGTACCGGCAAGATGCAGCTGTTGTATGCATTCCTGTTGAGTGAAAGCGTCAATCTACCTGTCATGATTTGAGAGTGCTTGCTAAATGTGCTCCACCTCATTCTTACTCTTTAGTTACTAAATCTCGTGGTTCGGCTCCGCGGTTATTACCTGTCTTAGCTAAATAGGCAGTCTTGTACAACTTCAAGAGCATTATTACCTATCTCAAAGCACTGCTCTTTTTCGAGGTTGTTGTACATTACTTTCGTTTTCTGCAGATTCATTTTAAGACCCACCTTTCTGCTCTCCTTGTCTAACTCCGTAATCATGAGTTGCCATTCGTCCCCTGAGTTACTCAGCAATGCAATGTTATCGGCGAAGCGCAGGTTACTAAGGTACTCTCTATTAACTCTTATCCCTAACTGTTCCCATTCTAGGCTTCTGAAAACCTCCTGTAAGCATGCGGTAAATAGCATTGGGGAGATTGTGTCCCCCTGCCTTACACCCTTCTTGATTGGTATTCTGTTGCTTTTTTTATGAAGCACTATGGTGGCAGTTCATCCCCTGTAGATTTCTTCCAGGATGTTTATATATACTTCATCGACGCCCTGATTCCGCAGCGTCTCCATGACGGCTGATATTTCTACTGAATCAAACGCCTTCTCGTAATCTATGAACGTTTGTATAGTGGTTGGCTATATTCTGAGCATTTCTCTATTACCTAATTGAAATGTGGTCGATTGTTGAGTAGCCTGTTCGAAATTCTGCTTGTTCTTTTGGTTGATTTAATTGTATTGTCCTAATTATGTTAGCAATCACCTTTGTAAATAGCTTGTATACTTCGGAGAGCAAGCTGATCGGCCTGTAATTCTTCAAGTCCTTCTCACCTCCTTTCTTATGTATTAAGATGATGTTAGCATTCTTCCAAGATTCGGGTACTCTTCTCGTCAGCAGACACCACGTAAACAGGGTGGCTAGTTTTTCTAACACAATCTGTCCTCCATATTTCAGCAGATCTGATGTTACCTGATTGTCACCAGAAGCTTTGCCTCTCTGCATGCTCTCCAAATCTTTTCTGACTGCTATCGTTACTGGTGGAGTGCCATCTTGGTTACTGCTAGTTATTATATTAAGATCGTGGTTGTCCCGGCTACTGTGCAGATCCTTGTAAAACTCCTCCGCTGATTTTACTATACTACCCATATTGGTAGTTATTTTGCCTTCCTTGCCCCTTAGTGCATACATCCGATTTTTGCCTATCCCAAGTTTTCTTCATTGCTTTGACGCTTCCTCCGTTCTTCAGAGCGTGTTCAATTCTCTCCATGTTATACTTTCTTGCATCGGATACTTTACGCTTATTGATGAACTTCGAAAGCTCTACCAACTCTATTTTGTCTGTTGTACTTGAGGCTTTCAAGCTTTGACACTTCTTAACGAGATTATTTGTTTCTTGGGACAGCTTGCGAGTGTATTGTCTAACTACCGTACTCCCAACTTGCACTGCCCACTCCGTAATGATACTCGTCAGATTATCATTACGCTGTCAGATTATCATTACGCCATGTGCTGTGAAACGTTGAAATCATACTACACCCATTATCCCAACACTCAGCCTTAGAGCACTCAATATAACACTATGAAAGCCCTCCTGGTTAGTAACTGCACTGTTTGTGTACTAGCCTCTAGCCAGGAAAGAGCACTAGCGCCAAACCTGGGCGTTTATAAGTCAACCAAGTGTATTTACTGAGAACAGAAGCGAGCATCGCTCCACAAGACGAAACTACAGACAGTCAGCGCCCTGCCTATCGATCTATCAATGTCACTTGAACACCGTCTGTTTCCGCATTGATTAACCAGCAGCCCAGTTAGATGAACTCAGGCATTTACAGAGTACCTAATGTTTTTGAAGAGCTAGATTTTCTTAACGTGCCGTCTATATCAGAACACACGAGCTCTTCCATACCAAAATATGTTGACCTGCCATTGCTGCAATGATAACCGCAACACCCTCTCCTTAACTCGTATCGGCGCAACGCCGCAGCTGCCAAGTAACTATGAGGATTGTTGGCTACGGTCATATTCTGGCAGGCCTATGGTAACCTTTTCAGAGAACCATGGCAAAGATTAAATAGGCTAGAAGCAGGGTGTGTATGTGTATATGTGTATGTGTGTGCATATGTGTTTATGTTTGTGCGTGCGCGTGTGCTTGTGTGTGTGTCAGAAACTACTCGTGGAGATTTGAGAAAGTGCTTACTCGAGGAATCGCCGCGAGGACGCCCACACCGTGATCTTCTGCCGAAGTGGCACATGGTGTGTTGTGAAGACAGAGCTTTTGGAGCGAAGCCAATGAACTCATCAATCTCTCGAGTCAACGCACACAATCTGACTCAGCCAGTTCATGGGTGTAGTGGTTAAGAAAGAGCACGGTAAAGGACCACCGAGCGGAGCTCTAGCTGGTATGTATTAACAGTAAAAGACTACGCACACAAACACTGACATAAGAGGAATCAAAAACACCAAAGCCGATTGCAATACTGAACACCGAAAAACTTTTATACATCATGGTCTTATTTCTTATTTGCTGCGTAAGACATGCCGTGAAGGCACGGCTTTATTCGATGGCTCCACAAGCGCACCAGATTCTAACTACAATGGCAAATTTATGAATTGCTTGCTTTGCTTGGCAAATGTATGGCACACGAATATTGAACGTATAATTTATGTAAAAATAAATGATGAACTGCCCAGTAAATAAATTACTCATTAGTATTGATCACCATACCTAGATAAACAAATCCGATGTCTTTCCTGGAATGTAATATTGAATGTCACGGAAATCGTTCGGCAATTTTGCCATTTCCAGGCAGTTGGTCACAATTCGTGCGAACATATGAATAAAAACTCGTCAAAATAAAAAAATGAAAGGGGAACCTTAAAGATTCCTTTTTGTTAGTCACAACAATTGAACTAACTTTCGAGAGACAAGGAAAGCATAGGGGACGTTATTTTTATTAACTATGATGTAAATCTAGAAAACGTGGACGAAAAAAATTGCAGCTGGCAGGGATCCAACCCGCGGCCTTCAAATAATGCGTACTATGTCCTGCCAAAAGAAACACAGCGGAAAGCATCCTCTCCTCCACTTTATGGAATTCATATATGCATACAAATCTGGGAGGGTAAGTCAGCGCCGCTGATAGCTACGACGCAGCTGAGGAAAATGTGCTGTGTAAGAGCATGAGCCATCCAGTATACCAAAACGAGATTCTCGCTACGAATTAAAGCAGAAGTTTATGGGTTAGGTTTTTATGTTAAGGACAACATGATTAGAACAAATCAATTAGACTCACGAACAGCGACACGCAAAAGTCGTAAATTTAGAGGAAGAGACATTTCAGACCCAGGTTTTGAGATTGGTGTTAGCGTATGTGCACAACACTGTAGAAAATCTCATTCCAGCGTAAGAAAAAAACCGTGGAATATAGACATTTCACAATAATATACCGTTTACAGCATAATCGACTACGGCCACCTGCATGTTACCTCGGCTCTTCACCTGCGTCAGTAAACTGAGAAAGTTAGGAACGTTTATTTTTGGAGTACGGTAAGAGACCAGCACGAAGAAAACAGGCAAATTAACGTATTTTAGAAAGTACCACGCACGCTTCAGTGATAAGATAACTACCACGTGGCGCACGCAGATGCAAGACAACGAGCGGCACCCAGAAGTCTAAAGGCTATCAACAAAATGCACGCGCCCAACATGGCCGCCGCCACCGAAAAGCCCAAGCTTCAGACTCCGAGCCTATCAACGAACGAGTAAGTCGTCAAGTAACTATACAGCGCATGGTGAGCACCTCTACACCTTTGGACAAGATAACATTCTAGAAAACGGCGGCTGCGATTTATTTATTTATTTATTAGAATACCCTCAGGGCCCGTAGGGCATTACAGAGGGGGTGGGTAAACATATATAACACACAAGAAAAAAGGAAAATAAAGAAACAAGTATCAGATGCGCAAATCAGGAAGGCAACATAAGTCAACTAAAAATGTATAAGAATTCAAGCACATACAAGACAAAGATAGATAATGAAAACTGCGTATAGTTACAAGCATTGCTGAGAAATTGCAGTCTTGAATAACAAAGGGTCTGTTATTGATACAACGGAAGAGGGATTAACAAAGCTTGAAACAAGGCGGACCTTCGGGCAGTTATACTCACGGAATACTTGCCCGCCACGGTGGTCCAGTGGCTAAGGTACTCGGCTGATGACCCGCAGGTTGCGGGATCGCATTCCGGCTGCGGCGGCTGCATTTCCGATGGAGTCGGAAATGTAGGCCCGGTACTCAGATTTGGGTGCACGTTAAAGAACCCCAGGTAGTCGAAATTTCCGGAGCCCTCCACTACGGTGTCTCTCAATAATATGGTGGTTTTGGGACGTTAAACCCGCATATCAATCAATTACCCACGGAAATACAATTAGAGTCATGCTTACTCGATACCTTGCCGGTAGCAGCCCATCGACCTTGAAGGCTCCGTCGGTGATAATGCGAAATATAGGCAGGAGTGTCGCGGGGCGTGTCTGTACGTATATACGTACTACGTCAGCGCTCCTGGAACGAAAGCAAAACTTTTAGGATAACAAGCACGTCTAAAAAAATAAATGCGGTCTCACGAAAAATACTTGAGCGAGAAGCCACGGCGCTGGTCCATGTGCACTCGTCTAGTACACCAAGTTCCAGCTGCAAAACAAAGAGGGCAAGTTGTCAGCAGCTGCAAAGGAAACACGTAAACTGTGGGGAAAATCCCAGCTATAGAATGAGCGAGTGAACTTTAAACACCGCCCGCCGCGTTGCGACCCGTGAAAACCACATTACGCACCAGCAACAATACTGGCCTGCAGGTGAGGCACGAGCATTCAGGGTCGGGTCCACCTCAGGTTGACCCAGGCCTAACTAAGCTGCTTAGGCCAACGCGAGAGCCTGCTCTGTGCTTCAGGGAAGTAGAATCATGGTGGCACTATTCAATAAACTGCTCGCTAAAGTTCCACGCAACTTTGAACTTCGGTTG
The DNA here is from genome assembly GCF_013339725.1 of Rhipicephalus microplus. Taxonomy (NCBI): domain Eukaryota; kingdom Metazoa; phylum Arthropoda; class Arachnida; order Ixodida; family Ixodidae; genus Rhipicephalus; species Rhipicephalus microplus. Next base: position 3,617 of record NW_023608157.1, on the reverse strand, counting down.
AACTGTGAATCTATAGCGAGTGATGTTCGGTGAACAACGCCCCAACACCTCGCCGGCCTGTCCTGACAGGGGCTCACCAATTTGATGCCGAAGACGAAGCTCGCAGTGGTCCTCTAACATCAGGAGACGTCGTTGGTGGTTTGCAACTCCGTAAGTCCAGCTAAATCCACACACATACACACGCACAAAAGAGGGGGGGGGGGATTGAAACTCAACTCGTACGTATTACGACTATCGCACGTCCGTGCCTGAAGCAAGCCATTCCACATGATGATTGATATGTGCGGTTTAACGTCCCGAAACCACTTATGAATATGAGAGACGCCGTAGTGGAGGGCTCCGGAAATTTAGACCACCTGGGGTTCTTTAACGTGCACCCAAATCTGAGCACACGGGCCTACAACATTTCCGCCTCCATCGGAAATGCAGGGCCATTCCACATGGCGTCGACGAACTACTGTCTACATAACACGCTGCACGACCGGCAGCGAATGAAAAATAAAGTCGGGCAGCCGCGTGTAATTTTTTCAACAGCGAATTTCACATATTCGCGCATGCGCTGTTGCAGCCATTGCAGCCAACTTGTGGTGCCATTACGTCATTGGGATCGTTCTTTGCCGTCTTTTCGGCGAGATCCGCGCGTGGCGTACTGCGGAGGAAAGAAATCAAAAGAAAGATGTACAAAAATATCGCAGGTATGCCCCACACGGCGCATGATCTACGGGCTCAAAAGGGGACGGAAGCACCTACATAGCAGAGCTGAAGCAGTTGGATCGCTTCCATGTGGTCGCCTTTCCGCGAACACCCTTCGCTCTTGAAATTAAACCCTAACTTGAGACTTATGATTATGTAAAGAACGTGAGCAAATAATGTAGCCAATTATATTTGTAGTCATTGCTTTAATTTTGGCGTGCCGCCATTTGTTTTTTTTTATCTGTTGAAATATACCAGTTTCTTTTACTCATACCTCAAGTCCTCTGTTTTGGTACATGACTACCACGTTCTGCTGATGTCCGAAGATCACGGGTTTGATCCGGCCGTGACGGTAGCATTTGGATGCCTGAGTGCGTTAACACTAAATTCCAGAGTAGTAAGTACGGCGTGCCTCACAATCATATCGGGGTTTCGGATCATGAAGTGAAAGATAATTATATATATATATATATATATATATATATATAATATATATATATATATAGATATATTGTAATGTAGATTAGTTGAGCTCGGGCATGGGTTTATGGGGGGCTTAGTAGAAGGAAGAAAAGAACAAAGGGAGATAAAAACAGTCGGTCTGTTAACGTAACTAAGCTTTTCGTTTATCAAAAAAAATTTAGGCACCCCCCCCCCCCCCCGCCTTTTCTTTTTACCCAAAATCCCCACTGCCGCGCCGTTTATGGCCGATCCCTCGTGGTGGGTTCAGCCAATCCTCTTGGGTCCAACCAACCAACCTGCAGCAAAGGCGTTGTCTCCGAGTCTCATTCATTGCAATGGCGAACTCGACGAAGTCGTCTCACGTCCTGGCTTCGTCGTCCAGGGCACCTGCCAACGTGCAGCCGCGGCAAGCGCACCTTGGTTGTGGTTGTAAGGGAGAGGAAGAAAGGCACCTAGTTTCTGTCTGCCTGAGCAGCGACACGGCGCAGTGCCTTATAGGAGAGGGGAAGGAAGGATAAAAGAGTAGAAGGGAAATAGATAAAAAATAGACAGGCAAGCGACGGAAAATAGAAGGAGATAGGAAAGTGGGGATCCGGTCGAAGCAGTTCAAGGGCGGGGCACCACAATGCGAGAGCTGCACGGCGTCAGGAGACCGCGGAGGGCGAACCAGTCGGCGGGAGCTACGCTGGCGTCGGAGATCGCGAGGGCACGACCGTCCAGCTTGAAATCCTCCGAGCGAATCAAAAATGCACCTTGAGGACGGCGTGAAGGCCTCTTCGGCGACTCCACTATACACAACTGACGAGGGACGCCATCCACGCATCCTTAGCCATGGATCCTGCCGCGAGCATCGGGACCACCACGCACTGACCATGGTGCATCGGGCACATCAACCAACATCATCGCTGAGTTCTGGCGTGCCCTCACGCAATTGTCCCACTAGCTCGTCCACTTGGCGTCGTTGAGCCCCGGATTCTGTCTGGCCGCGTCACCATATTCTTAGAGTGCCAGAGTTTGGGGGCTTCCAGAATGACGCTGATAAGTGGGTGCAGACTATCAACGCCATCGGCTCTCGGCATGCCCGGCCCGAAATTATAATTGACAGGGCCATCGCCCGCCTTCGTGGTGGTGCCGGCTTGACACAAATAAGAGGGTATCAAGCCACTGACCTGGCTGGAATGCAGGGCCATGCTCATCGCTGTTTTCGACCGGATCTGCGACCTTCGAATAACGTATCATCGGACGCATTATTTGAAAGTCGCAGGTTGAGATCTTGCCGGTGGCAAGTTACTTTTCGTACACTTTTTATCACATTTACTTACTACTAACATCTTCTATGATTTCCTTGGCATGATTGTCGGTTAGTTATCATGAATATAGACTCCACCATAGGGGCAGTATGATGCATATTGAGCATATTGTGTCAGATGGAAGAGATGAAGTATGAGAAGGTAGGGTAGTGAATTAGGATGGGGGGGGTAAAATGCGAAAAAAATTTAAAATACAGCATATTTATTTTTATTTCTCCTTACCATTAAACATCAATGCAGAAACTTTCCTTTGGGTACAAGATAGGTGCTGCATGCCATGTTGTCACCGTTCGAAATATACATTAAACAAAAAATAATAAACGCAAAAATGCTCTAAATGTTTCGGCTTGCCCTACCTGCGGGGCAAGACGAGACCCTGCGTGGGGCAAAGCGAGACAGTGTGAAAAAAGTTATTCCTTCAGTTTTGCAGCAGAAAGACTTCAAATTCATTCCGTTGGCCCTTACGCAGTCTGCAGGAGCCCAGTACTTGAAGCCGACGCACTAAATCTAGACAAGATGCGGTGTTGCAATGCTTCCAAACTACTTGCAGAATAAACACCGCCAGTCTTTCTTTGTGCTAATGTTGTCTCTTGTTGAATGCTTACACCTGGTTGTATTAATCAATATTTGGATGATGGAGATGTTTTAACGGATCTTCTTCACTTCTTTGTACTGTTTTAATGCAGAACGATCTGCTCAGGCGTTTCATGGCTCTTAACTTCGTCCACCTGGCTTTGTGAGACGATCAATTTAAAGTTGTGCCAAGATTCAAAGTTTCTAGCGATTTTTTAGGCTATTGGAAAAACATCGTTAAAACTCAGTCAATAGACGTGTTTGTGAACGACTTGACTTGGAGATTCCGCCATTTTTATGCGTCTTGAGAGCACCCTTGGGAATACGAAAAATCCTTAATGCAGCGCGAAAGAAGGGAGTCATGTCCTGAACGACAAGCGGTCCTTTTTGATGTCATTTTCCTCTCAAGAAGCTCTACGTGATATTCTCTTGTATGTTCAAACGTTCATAAACAAAGCATTAAAATATATAATTAGTGTTAGATAATGATTGAAGTAATGATACACAATCTAAGGCAATGGGATGCCTTTCTGGCGCGTCTTGCCCCTCTCACATGCCAGAATTAAAAAAAAAACTGTT
>NW_023608156.1:0-30679 GCF_013339725.1 Rhipicephalus microplus | reverse complement strand
TTCTCTCCACGGTTCCTTCACATCTTCTAAATTATCGTTTATAGGATTACAATCGTCACTATAGTGCTCTAGAATGCCTAGCTTCCGCCTCAAGGTACGATCGAGCAATACTATGATTGCACTTTCTTGATACTGTAGTTATCAGCGTCAGCAAGACACCTTAACTTCTGTCCAGGTCTCGTCTCATCCTGGAGCAGCGCCATCGCTGGCGTTTCCCGCGATCACCGAATTTCGAGTCTTGCATTAAGTTTTCGAAATGGGTTAGTTATGCGTATGTCTCTCATTGAATAGGTCATTAGACAAGTTGTTCTGAATCATCATGAAAGCGGTCCTATGTTCATGTTCACTGCACGATGAAGGGGGGCGGGGGGCTCTCCAAAGCACCCCTGGGTTGTTGTTCATTGTATGAGCTGGTTGAACTTGATGTCTGCAATGGGGCTTCTCCCAAGCACTTTTTCGTCGCCCTTTATTGTGAGCGCCGGCTATTACACAAAATTGTGAATATTTATGGCGTAGTAGGTACCGAGAAAGCGTGCTTGTAGCAGTTACCCAAAGGGTGTTTATAAAGGGGCCTGAAAGACCACTCTTCTAGCTTTAGCTGTGACTGTGCTTCGCGTTTCCCGCAGGCCCGGCCTTTTTTTATTGAGCTGGTTAACACTTGATTTCTGAGAGGGTCACTTCAGTGAAGGACCCCTGGGTCGCCCTTTATTGTGAGCTGGTTATGTTTGATATCTGCAAAGTGGACTTTTACCGAGAACCCCCGAGTTGTCCTTTAATGTGGGAACCGGTTATATTTGATCCCTGCGAATGAGGCTTCTCCCAAGGACCTCTGGGTGGCGCTTTATTAGGGGCGATGCTCCTTAGGCCGTGGGTCGTTCCCTTTTCTGAAGTCGTTGTAGTAGTAAGTAGCCACTTCTAGTTTATGAGTTGCTCAATAGATGGCGCTGTGCGTACATATCCTTGGGTACAGGTAGTGATATGCACGATACCGGAGGTACCGGTGCGTGATAGCAACCTGCAAAGAGCGGTGGTCAACGCAAACCAAGAGATATGGCGGATGATCGAGAGAAAGGCTTTCAGGTGGTGGAAATAAACTGAGAGGTGCATAGGTGGGGGGGTTTTCAACGAGACAGAATTCACTTCGATGGGCGGCTAGGTCATGAGGTGGGTTGGCGACTTGCAGGACGCGCAGTAGCTTTTTTGGGGGCAAGCGAGCCCTTCGGGGTGCAGGATAGCTAGTAACGAGCAAAACAACCAGGGAGACTCTTCGACAGGTGGTATGGACAGATACGATTCCAAAGTGACACCAATATCTAAGATAGGTAGAGTCCGGGGCATAAATAGACGTAGCCACGAGCGCCGAGCCAATTCAGACATAGGGTATATTAACTGCAGGGTGGTAGGAACAGGCTGAAGTGGGAAGAGATAGAAGAACAGCTAAGGGAAGAGAGGCCGATGGTATACGGTTTTGTAGAAACACATCTCAGGGACATGGAACAACCGCCGAACAATCCGGACTACGCGTGGGAATATTGTAATAGAACAGAAGGCAGTAGAAAGGGGGGTGGTATTGGGGCATTCATTCATAAAAGTACAGACTGGCAAAGGGTCAAGCAGGAGTGCAAGGAACATTTATGGCTAAAAGGGAAAGTGGCAGGTCAAATGACATTCCTTGGTTTCGTGTACTTGTGGACGGGAGCAAAGACCAGAGAGGAAAACCAGACAATAGTAGAGTGTATATCAAAGGACATTCAGGAGTTAGGAAGAGAGTGCGAGATAATTATACTAGGAGACATGAATGCGCACATAGAAGATATAGATGGGTATACCGACCCGACAGGCAAAATGATCATGGATATGTGTGAAAGGCTTGATTTGATCATTTGCAACAGTACCGAGAAGTGTGAAGGGCAAATAACATGGGAGGTAGGAAGGCTTCAGTCGACGATAGATTATGCACTGATGTCACATAGGATGTATGATAAGCTCAGGGGAATGCACATAGATGAAGGTGGCTCCAGAAGTCTGGGTAGCGATCACAAACGTATCAAGCTAAGTTTTGGAAGAGGAGTTGAAAGTGGGAAGGAGACAAGATGAGCAACTTGAAATAGCCACTAAGCAAATTGAGAAAGTAATCACGGAGGATAATAAGACAGTGTGGACATACACGAATCTAATTAGACTCTTTGAGCTAGAGCTTGCTAAGACGCGTGACAAGTCACCCGGAAAAGAAGACACAAACCCAAAAGTTGGTGGGATGAGGAAGTTAAGAGAGCCATAGCAAACGTCAGGAAGCCTCTAGGCAACACAGACATGCTAAGCAGCGGGTGAACCGACAGATGATGTTTGAAAGAAAATGGGTAACCTTTCTAAGCTGTAGAAGGATGCATCCTTCTGATCAAGGAAAAGATTAGAAGGAAGGGAGCTCAGTGGCTGGCAGAAGTACATAAAAGATAGAAAGGCAGCTGCGAAATTATGGAACCATCTAAACTCCCTAAGAAATGAAACGAGCCTAGAGCAGAGATTTATAACTACAGCCCAAGGTGCCAGGCTAGAAGGGGACGAAGCTATTGAATATATAAGAACAAAAGTGACAGAAAAATTTCAACAAAGAAGTACTTTATGCACCACAATAGAGGAGGAGGAATCAAGTGGTGCAATGGCCTCCATTTTCACAACAAGAGTGGGAAAGGGCTGAGAAAAGGGTTCCTAGTAGTACATCAACAGGCCCAGATGGCATTCCAATTAGGCCTGATAAAGACATTAGGTCCGAAGTCTAAGCAGGCTTTGAGAGAGGCAGTGAGCACAATAATAATCGATGGTGAAGTTCCCGATGGATGGAAACTTAGCAGGATGAACATGATCTATAAAGGAAAGGGGGACAAAGCTGACATAACAACTACCGTCCTATAACAGTGACATCAGTGGTCTACAGGCTGGCGATGCAGATTATAAAGGAAAGACTGCAGGGGTGGATAGAGGATGAGGGGGTGCTGGGGGAACTGCAGAATGGGTTTCGGAAACACAGGAGGTTGGAAGACAATCTGTTCTCACTGACGCAGTGCATCGAAATAGCAGAAAAGGAACACAGGCCCCTGTGGCTAGCATTTTGGATATCAAGGGAGCATACGATAGCGTGGTTCAAGAGGAATTGTGGGGAATACTGGACACACTAGACGTGGAACATGTAGTCACTAATCTTTAACGGGTATCTATAAAGGTAACAAGGTAGTTATAAAGTGGGAAAAACAGGTATCCAAGCTGCAGAGGTAAAACGGGGGCTTAGGCAGGGGTGCCCCTGTCACCCTTATTATTCATGATGTACCTACAAGGATTAGAGGCAAAATTAGAGCGAAGTGGACTGGGCTTCAACCTCTCTTTAGTCAAACAAGGAAAACTTATTGATCAGGCACTACCAGCATTAATGTACGCAGATGATATAGTGCTAATGGCCAACAACAAGGAAGATTGCAGAGAGTGATGGACATCTGCGGTAATGAGGGAGATAGGTTAGATTTTAGATTCAGTAAGGAAAAATCAGCAGTCATGATTTTCAATGACAATGAAGGTAGTGAGCTTAGAATACAGGAGGTCACGCTAGAGATAACAGATAAATACAAATATCTGGGCGTATGGATAAGCAATGGGACCGAGTATCTGAGGGAACACGAAATATACGTGACGACTAACGGTAACAGGAATGCAGCAGTCATGAAAATAGGGCACTGTGGAATTACGATAGGTATGATGTTGTGAGAGGAATATGGAAAGGGGTCGTGGTTCCTGGGCTGACGTTCAGCAATGCGGTCTGAGCATGAGATCAGAAGTTCAAGCAAAATTAGAAATAAGCAACGTGGAATAGGTAGGCTTGCTTTAGGAGCTCACGGGAATACACCAAATCAGGGCGTACAAGGTGATATGGGATGGACATCATTTGAGGGCAGGGAAGCTAGCAGCAAGATAAAATTTGAGAAGCGGTTGAGAGAAATGGGGGAAGAGCGTTGGGCTAGGAAGGTTTTCAGCTACTTGTACATGAAGAATGTCGATACAAAATGGAGGAAGCGAACCAGGAAGTTGACTGGTAAATACTTAGAAAACAGCAGGTGGCCAAACCAAAAAGAACTATCGGTTAAGAAGAAAGTGAAGGAAACGGAGACTGACATGTGGAGAATGGGCATGATAAAGAAGTCTGCACTAGAGGTCTATCGAACATTTAAGCAGGAAATTGCCAAGGAAAGGATCTATGATAATACTCGGGGTAGTTCTCTACTGTTTGAGGCCAGATTGGGAGTACTGCGAACCAAGACATATCAGGCCAAATACGAAGGGGTTGACACAGTATGCAGTACGTGTGGAGAGGAAGAAGAAACTGCCGAACACTTGATAATGTTCTGTAAAGGGCTTCACCCTATAGTCAGGATGATGGCGCAGAGTTTTTCAAAGCACTTGGGTTTAGGGACCGGGAGGGCAAAATAAACTTAAGCGGGTAGACTTAACTAGAAGGAGGTTATCTGATTGGTGGCTAAAGTCAAGGCACAAGTGAAAATTAAACTCTTCACTGCAAAGTACGAATCCTCAAACTCTTTCTTTTTTTTTCTTTTTCTCTTTTTTTTTCTTTTTTTTCTTTGTTTCTTTTTTTAAGGAAAAAATATAGTTTTTGGTTCATTAGGTATTACGGCTTGGTGGCGCTAGCCACCGCCCGATCTAAAGGGTACAGCCTTATCCATCCATCCATCCATCCTTGGGGATAATGTAACTAGATGGCGGTGGTGGTTTCACGGAGTGAATAAGATTGAGTGGGATGAAACGATCGTCTGGTCGTGTGTCCATCTATCCATCGGTCCGTCCTTGCGTAAAATTGTCTGACCATATGTCTGTCCGTTCATGCTTCCGTCCGCTAATTCGTCCGTTCGTGCGTCTGTTTGTCTGCGGACGGATGGATAGGTGGACGCCTCGCCCCACTTAGCACCATTCACTCAGTCAATATGCTGTGATTTTTGTATGAGCTGGTTACATTTGCTCTGCATGATGGTGGCTGCTCCCAACGACAGCTGGGTTGGCCTGTATTGTGTGAGCTGGTTACGTCCGATCTCTGCGAAGGGGTCTTTTTCCAAGGACCCTTAGGTATGCCCTTCATTGTGTTCCACAACTTTATTGTGCTCCACGACAAAATAATCAACTACGCCCTCATAGAGGGCCCTAACTCGCTAAATTTAATTTGTAGAGTGGTATCACCACGTTCAAATGGTTCATATAAGTTCACCTGTTCCAATCATAAGAGTTTAATTTCGTGGTGAAGAAAATTCCCGTTAAATTGTTGGAGATCATATTTCATGCAAGTTGCTCAATAATATTTCATTTCATTATTCTCATGCTTCCTATTGTTATTATATTACGTAGGGAGAAATCCTGTCGATTTCTTGGTGAGTATAGAAATTCCTATGCATGACAGACTAACATGCAAACATAGACATGCTAATATACTGCACTGGATTCGCGTGGGTCTTGCCTTCATTCGTCACTACACCCACCTAATCGGCCGTGTGGACTGCCCGAATTGTGAGCGCTGCCAAGTGCATCAAAATTTAGCTCATATATTTTGTGGTTGCCATTATACGTAAAGCAAAGAAAAATGCTAACAGCATTGGGGAGCATCGGACGAACACCACTGAGTGAAAGCCACATGTTGTCAGCAATAAATGACTGCGTCGAAAACTGCTACAAAGGCTGTTTTAAAATTTGTCAAAAGCACTGCACTAGATACTAGACTTTAGGGTGCTGTTCTAATGGCTACTGTACATACGCACCACCTCTTTTTATCCCCATCGTCATCCTTCATCCCTCTTTCCTTCACCCTTTCTTTATCCCCTAAGTAGAGCAGCAGGCTAGAGTGAACTAGCTCGGGCCGACCTCTCCGCCTTCTAATGAATTCTCACTTACACAATCACAAGCACGCGGGAGGCATTCCTTTACACGCAGTGTTCTCTTGATGCACAGCAAGGCATCTGGCAGATACCACGTATCGTTGCAATCAATGGTATGTGAAGCACGTATCTAGACGTTTGCTAACTGGTACATTTAAGATAAGGTGAGGCTTAAGAGGCAGATGATTATAGTACTCAGCAAACATAAGCAAAAATTTCTCACGCATTAGCGCACATAGAAAATATGCAAGTGTCAGAACTGGTCAATCATGGCTGTGCAACGACGAGAGACTAACGTGCGTACCACCAGTACCAGCAGTGCTAGGCAAAACGTTTGGTCACTCCCAGGAATATAAATTTTTCGCACATCTATAAAGAAAGTAGTCACCATTGAAAGCAAAATTTATGTTAACCCGGCGTTACGTCTGTATCATTGGCTATGCTATGCATAACATTGATTCCCTTGGTACGTGGCATCTGCTAAATTTTTTTTAACTCTGGCAAGACATAGCCGAGGCACCGTGGGTAGGTTAACCTTACATGTGCTAATCCTCAGCTGGTTTAATATTGAAGTAGCTGACGCTCTCCTTTTTGTATTTTGCTGAAGCTCTGCTTGAATCATTGCCTTAGGCAGTCCATACTTGCTTCATTTCAGCGTCCTTTTGTCATTGACAATTAGTATCCAATTTCGCAGTATACGTTTGATCTTGGTGTAACCTTCAGTACAATATTAAAAGATAGAATGTCAAAATACATTTATTACACATGATCACGTCTAAGATATAATTGAGAAGATTAAAAAAGCAGTATGTCCTGGTAAAATGCAGTTTCAAGTACACACGGCTCTTGCAGTGACAATCTCAGATGTGCGCTAACGAAAAACGCAGTGCGCCCACTTGGACGCACCGATAATAATGTCGTCCTAGATTCTGCGCATTGCCGAGTAAGAGAAGGTACGTAACCAGAATATTCAATATATTTTGCTGCAAATGATATGGAAGCCTGCGTAAAGAGCAATCGCACTCCTGGCAAAGGTTTTCCAGAACTACAGCAATAACAGAACACGAAATGCACCTCTCTTTTGTTGGCGATCCAAACAAAGGCATGAGTTCCAGATACGAGTAACAAGACGGTAGAATACGTGGGCACAGGATTTCGCCTGGCGTGACTCAATCAGCAAGACGATCATGGATGACATACGTTCGCAAATACAGTCGGCTAGACGCCAGATGCTTCTTTGTTCCGTTTTGCAGGCTCAGTAGTTTTGTCTATGGTGGAGATGACACACGCTTTCCTGGGAAGTACGTTCGAAGAAATAGATAAAATCATTGGTTCTATGACAATTGGTCTGGGCTAGGGGAACCACAACCAAAAAAAATACATGGTTGATCCGTCCGTATAAGCAATCAGTATTGGCTACGAGATTGAGCAGAGTCGCCGCCTGGCGGCAACTGGTGGAAACAGTGATGTGTGAATTGCTCCGTGCGTCGTCTGCTAGCCACATTGTGTTTCTATGTGTGCGTACCTCATGCACGTTCTCAAAGTGTGGTTTGTCCGGCCATGTCAGCGAGAGTGTAACTGTTTTTACGTATGCCTTAAACGACGTACAAACACATTTCGTCTTGCTCGGCTGCTAATGCATTGTAATAAGATCGGCGAGTGCAACTTTCCAGAGTGCTGTTTATTGTCGTCGTACCCTCCATTCCCCAGAATAACTTCAGAGTGGGTAGCACTTTCTGTTTCAAACACATCGCAATATGCTTTTAGCATCCTCCCAAACATCAGGACTATTAAAAGTTGTGTGAATGCAGCGTTTTACAGTGACTCAGTTGTTAAAAAAAGCTCTAGGGCATGCAGTTGCGCGCTGTTGGTAGGTGTACTACTACGGCACCGTAGTTTGTTGATTATGCGAGGAGCCTTAGTTGTGTTTATCTGGCCGTGGTACTACTACAAGAAAAATAAACCGTGACGCATCAGTACTTAAATTGTACTTAAAGCAGGGTTACCGTGCTAACCATGTGCTTAGATTTAGGAATGCTTTGAAAAGCTCAGACGTTTAAAATAATTCAGATGGTATGTCTTTTATACAATTTCGTATAACTTCCCTGAAAATTTCATCTCTTTGACATTGTTTTCAGCGTTTGTGTGGCGTTGTTAGTGACCGACGAAAGGCAGTGGTAAATTTGTCTATAAAACGTCCTTGTCTCATTAGCAGGACTTTGTTGTGGCACCATCATGCAGGTAATCCATCGATGAAAGCTTTCTGCTGAATGCTTATAATATTTTTACTATTTAAAGAACATTGCGTACACGTGGTAATCGCAGTGTAGCGCAAATCGCCGTCAGTCACTAAGCTTTCCTGGCTAGACTTATCGACTGTACCATTTTTCATGGCCAACAGAAAGAGCGAAAAATCGCTCTTTCTGTTTCCCCGTATCTGCATGTAATCTGCAGATGGCGTCGAAAGACGATAGTCTTGCGTGTAGCGAGAGTGGACAAATAATTTGATGTTCTGCGCAAGAAAATTGGTGAATGGTAGTTTGGAGCCACTGCGTCAGAGTGCCTCGATCGTGCAGCGGAGGCAAACGAGCGCATCAAGTCACGTCACACGTGAGACATGTGTGCCATCTGGCAGTTTTCTTGGAAAACGAAGCGCGTGGCTCTGAGACGGGTGTGCGCACCCGTCTCAGAGGTGATAATGCGTAGAACAAAAGGCGACGGATAGGTGCCACCACCGTTTCGTCTTAGCAAAGCGTTGAGAACACTCACTACTTCGTGCAAGTGTTGCATGTTCAGCACAGCGTGATGAGCGCTATGTTCCTTGAAATTACTTATGTATGCATTTTCTAGTTAAATATGCACATGCAGTATATACGTGTTGTTATGGTGACCCAGACTTGCGCAATAATTGCTTAATAATTGGCAACTGCAGAAGTATGAACGCTAAATCCTGAGCAACATTGGTGGGCGCTGCGGTAGGGGTCAGCCGTTTCAAGTAACCGGTGCCGTTAAGAGTGAACAAACAGACAAGTGTACAGACAGACGGACAGACCAAAATTTTTGCGTCGAAGGGCCCCAAAAAAGACTATCGTCTTTAAAAATCATACGCGTATAGGGAGTGAATGGGGGTACTGAACAAATTGCAGAGATGTGCGGACTTTCTAAGATCTTTCATTCTTCTTTTTTTGTAGTATGCATATGATAAAGATGTTAATAAGTAGTTCAGTCACAATACATCAGTCGCAGCAGGTAGAACACAAACTAGCCACGTATAAACAACACAGCAAAGACGTGATTTAGTGTGAAAGCGCTGAAAGAATCTCCCAGGGCGAGCGTCCCTATGAACGGCAGAATGCGCTTTTCTTGTGGTTAATGTTAACGCTGCACAGGCGTCGCGCAGCGAATCAGTGGAGAAGAGTGTGGATATTAACAGTAAACTGTAGTGAACGCATTTTATCCACCGACAATAAGCTGAGACTGCCCGCAACGAAGCGCCGCTGCGTGTATTTGTATACGCGCCGCTGAGCGCCTATCCACACTTCTGCGGGGATGGTGCTGCCACCTATAGCCCGATCTCACCGCGAATAGCACGAAAGTAAAACGCCTACTTGCAGAAGCTTTTGAGTGCTAGCTGTACATTTATGTAAGAGAGCTTATACAATGTCTGTTGGTTCTCGATAGCCAAACTTAAGCAGTGTTTTGTGTATATAGATCCACATTGACGCCAAGTGAAACAACTCCACCCAGACGACTGATATCCATGAATAATGATGGATTAATAATTACACATGCTCTTTTGGTGGTGCGTGCCTGTCGTAGCTCTAGTAGGTAATGGTGACAGCGGAACCAAGAAAACGGTGTGACAGACAGAAAAGCGTGGTTGATTGTACGCCAAACTTGGGCTAACACCACTTCGCGGTATGTTAGTTTTTGAGCATTACTCGAAGGTCACTTCGCGGCATGATTGTTTTTTGAGCGTTACTGGCCATTAAGAGAAAACCGCAACGCTTGGTTGTTTCTCTTCTCTTGGCCAGCCACGGTTTTTCACGTGACTAACACAAGTGGGGAATGCGGAGTTGAATCCAGGCGTTGCAGAACTATAGTTGTTATGAAGGAGCACTATGAGACACGCCGACACTTTGGATGAACTCGCCACCTGGAAGTGTGTTATAAAGGCGTTCACAAAACTACAATTCCATGGGAAAGTGACCAAATAGGACGGACGCACAGAAACGACGCGTTGATAGAACAAGTGAGAGATTTCGTGGGGACGAGACAATATTACACTTTGCGAGAAGTACTGTGGGGCAGTGGTAGGTGTGATAGGCGAGTTTTACAACGCCTACAAAATATGTTACCATGACGCAGTGGCACCCCGCCGCGGTGGTCAAGTGGCTAAGGTACTCGGCTGCTGACCCGCTGGTCACGGGTTCGAATACCAGCTGCGACGGCTGCATTTCCGGTGGAGGCGGAAATGTCGTAGGCCCGTGTGCTCAGATTTGGGTGCACGTTAAAGAACCCCAGGTCGTAGAAATTTCCGGAGCCGTTCACTACGGCATCTCTCATATTCATATGGTGGTTGTGGGGTGTTAAACCCCACATATCAATCAATCAATCAATCATGACGTAGTGGATAGCGTGTCCAGTAGCCGTTGTCGCCAATCTTAAAATCGTGGGCTCGACTTTTTTCCTTTGCATCTAGGCGGTTATTTTTTATATGTCATTTCCGTGGTGGTAGTGCGTCACTGATATATTGCTGGACTCTTTATTAAAACACCTCCATGTTAAAAATGTTTTTAAAAAGATGAAAAGGCCGAGCAAGAATGAAGTGGCTTTAAAGAATTATAGGCGCTATACCTCAGAAAACTTCCGCCTAGGGCTTTAAAACATGTGAATGGTGATACTATTAAGTATTGGTGGGACGGCAACATCCATTGCACCACTGTGACGTTTATCTGAGACAAAAAGAGTACCAATAACTCGTCTTCTACGTTTCGCATGTGTGCTTCAACTCAGCAGCTCTCGGCAGCAAAACTATGTTACTGCCGTAATTGCCCTCATTTGAATGCGCCCAGAAGAAACAGACTAGATGCAATCTTTGTGGAGGTGGGAATATATAGTTTTTTTTCCATTGCGTTGTACTTGCCGTGTTTTGATATTGTAAAGTCGGCCAGAACTTTGCGATTTTTTGCAGCAGCCACTTTTTCTCTCCCAACGCAATATTATGGAAGATACAGAAATACAAAAAATTGCTTTGTGAACACGTGCTTGGTCGGGATATACTTGTTCTTAATTCAATTAAAATTTAATTAGGTCCTAAGGTAAAGATACACAGAAAAAACTGCCACTCATGCACGATAGCTAAAATATGGGCAACTGTACACGTTGTCGCCGTCGTTTTATTTACCGTGAACATATTTAAAGTTAGACATTTCGCTGTTTTTAAGGGCGAAGCTCCTTATAGCGGCACCCAGTCGTCTCTCGTGGCCGTTGTAGTAGTGTAACAAGTATAAAATTTTGAACTCCAAGGTGGTGCTGGTGAGAGATTTCTTCTGTGCGTTGTTGAACAATAAAAGTGTTCAATGTACATGCCAATGGCTGCCAAGGGGGAATGAGAGACAGGAGAATTCGGCTATTAGTTAACGCGCACGCTGCGAATTTTTTATTGTTCAACAACGCACAGAAGACAAGAAAGGTTTGCTACGTTATACTCGCTGGGCGTAACCTCCTAGGTTTTAGAAAGGTTTAGCGAGCGTTGGGCTGCAGTGCCATGAATACAGTGCACTAGTATATATCATGAACTCGAGGTGGTTAAAGGTGGGAAGTAGACACTAAGAGCAAGCCGTAAGAAAGTGTGCGTGTGCCTCCTCTCGTTCAGTCCTTGGAATGTCCGCTGGATGGCGGTGCTTCTATATGAGGAATACATGATGAAAAGATGCGAGATGGTGGTACTTGGAGTTTTGAATAGGTGGACGAACGGACACAGACAGATGCATGGGCGGGTGCATGGATGGCTGTACGAACGGATGGACGCATGGACGGACGCAGGAGCGGATGCATGGACAAAAGCAGGAACGGACGTACAGATGAACGTGCGGACGCACGAACATACGCACGCACGGACGGGCGGATGGACGCATGGGAAGCAACACAAACGCACGCATGGATGGACGGAAGCAAGAACGAATGGACGGACGGATGCTTCGCCCCACTATTCATCATTCACTCCGTGGATATTCTGCCATTTTTTTTCAAGTTCTGGCAAATCGTTATTGCGGGAGGTCTTCAAAAGCATCCATGCTCACTTTGTGACCTTGGAAATCAAATAGACCAGCTTTCACTCAATGATGGCGGCGATTTTGGGCTTGTTGATATCGTGGCAAGATAATATATGGTAGCGCAGACAAAGGACACGAACAAGAGAAGGCACATTAAAGACAGCACAGCACTAACTTTTAACAACAGTTTATTACATGCAGATCCTCCTAAAGTATTCACTCCACCACGCCATACGTCTGATGAATGCGCCGTGGTTGTAGTGCTGAGCACATGCGACGTATGGCGTGGTGGAGTACATACACTAGGGGAATCTGCGTGTAATAAACTGTTGTTGAAATTCAGCGCTGTGATGTCTTGAATGTTCTTTCTCTCGTCCGTGTCCTTAGTCTGCGATACCATATATTATCACGCACGTTTCCCTCTCCCGTTTTCCGTTAAACTTTGCCGCATAATTTCGTTCATGCACTCAAAGATCATGAGGTAGTCAGTGCCGGGCCAGGTTGCCACCTATAACATATTTTTTACACTCCTTTAAAATATTGAAAGATCTTGGAAACTTGGGATACCAAACAGCTGGCTGAATGCCTCTTGGAGTTGATAAAATAGATGGTTTAAGAACAGTTGCAAATGTTTTTGCAGCATTTTAAACTGCTTCATTTTTCATGAGCGTGTTGTCCTTTTCCACAAATTTAAGACACAGTGTCGCTTGCCTGCAATTGCTTTTTCTTATGTAGTCAGCTGTTCTGCAAAATAAAGATCAATCAGAAGTTGGAGGTCTTTTTCTACTCTAGCCTTTTTCTTTATTTGTTGGCGCACTGTGAAATACACCATTACGGTAATGAAAATTTTCTTTTTCTTTCTGACTTTCGCACAGTGCGATACAACCTAGCGAAGGTCTAATCACTGGCTATTTCAAATCGCAGAAATATACTTAGTCGTCGTGGTTATTTCATAGTGAAGTTAAGTGTCCTTGTCCAGGACAGGTCATCCACATTACATCTGCGTCAAAGAAACCAACACATTGAGATAAAACAAAGGGATGCCAGTCAATGGTATTCCTGAAAGTAAGAATGTGCTTCGGGTCCTTGGAATTTCATTTCAAATATTTAACGAATAGTATGACAATTCACCACAAATAGCGTCTATGGGAAGTTCCCGCATGCAGAAACCTTTGATTCTGACCTAGCAGCTTGGCATCTCGCTATGAAGATTGCTTCACTGTTCTGCTAGAATAATAGATTAGCCGAACGTATACCACAGCCAATTGAACAGGCTGTCTTCCAATTTGTACTTGTTTCAGCAATCCTATTGAAAAATATAAAAGAAAGCTGAAAATAACCCCTGATCCAAAAGCTTTACCTAGCGGTATCCGAGCCTGTGGGTGAATTTTATTATAGATCAAGCCGTTGGCATCGAAAGCAATACACGAGACAGCCAGTGGGGGTACTCCTACTTTAAATTGGAAGGAGTGCATTTTTCCCACATCCAGTAATTGGAGAGAAGCATACGTGTGCATATCGTTAAAGATCAATAAGGTTCACGAACTCAATCATACCTGCAATATGAGCTCGCAGAGTAATGTTGCGCGAACCTTAGCAATGATGATTTTACAATCACATACTCCCAGAAGTAATGACGGCAGTCGATACGCAAGACGAATAGTCAAAGCTTTTGCAAAGTAACTTAGTGTTAACAGATCAGCAGAGCACAAATAAAAGTATATACGTGCAGATTTCAAACTAATAGCGAGAAATGCAAAATTCTCTATCGAAAGTCATAATTTGCTTTCAATGGTGCCGATTTAGAGCAAACCACAGTCTGATTTAAAACAAAAAGGATAACAGCAAGCATTATAACTATTTTTTTCTCTCTCTCTGTTTGCCGGAAAGCTTATCTCACTCAGACAAGTTCAGCATCACCAGGTTTTCAGCGTTTAGAGTTTATCCATTTGAAAAATTGGTCATTGTGTTACTGGCGAGAGACAAGCAATATAAATAAATGAATGGTGTTGTTTGCATGCGAAATTGAGAAAAGACTGCCATGTCAAGCTAAAAAAAGTATTCCTCATTTTAAGTGCTTATATTTTACCTATCTTTCGAAGAAATGTGGTCCCGTTCGTTTTTTGCGTTGACCATGAGGAATGCGTGAATCCGGATTGTCACTGAAGCCAACTTTTCGACAAATGGTCACGGGTTTTCCGAGCCCTCAACAGTTGCTTGCCTAAAGAAGACGGGGCGTCTTGTTCAAATTATGGCGCCTACGACAACCCGCGTTTAGGGGCATTTCGTTGCACACCCCCACTAGCTGGCACTCTTGAAGGTGTGGGGTTCAGCTTCCCACCTCGATGGAGAACTTCCGTGCTGGTCAGAACTGGTAGAGAGCAGAGTTACTCCGACTTCATGCAACAAAGTTACGCTGCACATGTTTCTCGGCTAGAAAGAGTTCTCCCACCAAGATGGTAGATAGAGTACAGGCATTGAACTACAGATTATTGCAGATGGGCTCGTGTACCAGCCTCACTTTTTCAATCAGGAGTCCAATCATTCTTGCAGGCACTGCAATAGCTTCACTGACCCGAATCATTAGGTCAGGTGTTGCCCCGCTTACAAAGAAAACCTGAAATAAATCAGGACTAGGCTATATGAAGTCAAAAACACGTATGCCGGAGCTCACTGGTTGGCCTTCCAGAGGCTCAATGTGCGGCGATCGGGCTGGACCTGTCGGTGAGAGTTACCACCACCAAAACTGGTACCACAGTCGTTACCACAGTTAAAATGCGTATGCGTAATATAGGAATTTACCTGCGCGTTAACACAGAAGATATTACGCATTTCCAAATCGGTTCCTAACTGCCTGGAGGACACATCGTAAGTTGCAGATAGTCAAGCGAGATTTCTCAGTAGCTACTGAAAATTTCTGAACAGAGCAACAGATATTTTCTGATGAAACAGAATTCTTCTAGTGTGTCTTGTTAAAGCTATCGAAAGTGCAGGAACCTTTCTTTATAGTAGAGGAGGATAAATGTGCGTCACACCAGATAAAGCGTTTCTCCAACAGGACTGTCCCCACAATAGCGCGATGTTGATGTTCCAATACAGAACCGTTTGACCGGAAAAGATACCAAGAGGCTCTCACGAACGACGACACATGAACAACATCGTGGCGTTCCATCAAATACGAGAATACATCACATTGTTTTGTTAGAGTGTAGTATTTTATTCTTGTCTGGGGAACGTTATGGCTCGCAGAACTGAAGTTAGGCACCGTTGACGGCTATTCTATATGATATAACTCATGGCTTGCATGCATTACAAAATTTATTATTATAAGAACCTAGAGGTTAAGAGCAAAAGCGACTAGTTCTCGTTGTGGAAGTTGCACGAAGCTTCAAAAATATAGCATCATCTCTGCCTGAACATCTTTTTGTTTAAATATCTGCAGTTCTAGATTCTCCCCCCCCCCCTCGCCACCCCCCATTTAAACACGTTTCGTTAAATCATTTGCGAATATCCCAGATATGTTTTCTGGCTTTTCGACTTTAATCCTTCAGGCTTCCAATCATTCCACAGTGAAGATCTCGAAATCTATGAGTTATTCTTTTTTTCTCCCTTCAATGGCTTTTTGTTCAGCTTACGAAAGCTATTAAATTTACTTTCACTGGGCAAGAAAGGGTTGATCAGATGTTTTGTGGTAGCGAATTTCTGTGGTTGTTCTTGTTTTTATTTTATTGGCAGTTGCTTTCGTGGAACACTCTCGCCTCTCGCCACGATTAGGTTATATTTCACTGTTAAATTCAACGCTGTTTGAATGTTCGCTATTTTTCCTCTGTTTTTAGTGAACGTTTGCCGTAGAAATCAAATGAACGCATCCACCTTTTTGCGAGTACTTGCGCGATACTCCTGAGTACTGCGGGTACCCAAATTGAAATTAGCGTTACTGTGTGCAACAATAAAATACACCACTGCAGTGTGTCATCGAGAGCATCGAAAGGAACGCTTTCATTGGCATCGAGGATTGGCATATGCTTTCATCGTGCTTCACAAGCTAAATAATTTTCATCATAACAGCATTCGCTAGTACGGCGTCGTAAGTGTTTTTTGTTCATATAAGTCAATCTTGACCTTTGCGCTCTACGAAAGCACCATACAAGCCAAATGTACACTGTCAAGACTCCATCATTGCTTTGTCATTCTCTTCACCACTAGAGCTTGTTCGCCTTAAAATCTTGAAATGATGAGTTGCTGTAGACGGCGGCTCTGCAAAGGTGACGACCATTTTCGATGACATGAAAGCTCATGTGACCGTCCTACTACCATCACGTTATATCTGTCAAACACCAGGGTTTATAGAGACCACCTATCATAATAAATAGTCCCAGATGTAAAAAGATCGGTCTCTCTCTTCCAGACGCTAAAGGTCCTCTTGTGCAAATCGAGCGAATTCTCTGTTCTTTGCAAACGCATTCATCGATAGGCTAACGTAACAGTAGGCGATACCACCAATTTCGTGCCTGCTAGTGCAATAAACATTACGGAGGATGAGGCTGACAGTCCTACATGGGCAAGGAATTTTCGGTGGCGCTAGAGATGGGATCAAAGTCCATGCGTGTGCATTGAGGCACATGATGAAACAAGCGCTAAAATACACACACTCAGAGAGGACACAGGCAAGCGCTTACTAGCAACTGAAAATTTCATTTTGAAGTGCTCCGATTTTATCGGCGTAAATACACTGCCAAATAGTCACGCCTCGTCTCATTTTACGTAACAATATAATCGCAGTGAAGCAAAATGCTTCAAGGTATCAAGTCCACAACTGAATTGTTCTAGCTGAAACATCTTGAAAGGACCTTTGGCTTTGCCTTCAACAGTTACGCAACAATGTAACAGGCCCCGTTCGCAAAGTTGTGTAGATGGTCGTGTAGATGGACAGAGCTCGTGTTTGCGTCCTTTATGTGTGCGTGTTTTTGCATCTCTCTGTGTGCTGCTTACTCAAAAGATCATGGCTCACAAACCAACTCGTCAGTACATATTAAGCAAGTGTATATGGTCGCCTGGCCACACTCCTCAGCGGGCAGCTAAACTCTGCTGCAAGAAAAGCAATGTCTCTGCCCGTAACATTGGTTGTTACAAACTATCCTAGAACGCCTACAATGAGTACAGTTACAAAGTGTTCACCACACGATATTTCATTCTTTATTAAATTGAAGAAGCACCAACGTCCTAAAGTGAGCACGCGCCGCTGCTCATCTGCAAAATTTGTTGAGACTCTTTCTTGGTGACGACAGATAGTGGCACCCGAGCACCTTGTACTCGCGCGTCTCCTAAACTACCCCCGTTTTGTGTGATTACCGTGTTTATCGCTTGGTCCATTCAACGCTTGAGACATACAATATTAGTTGGAGTTAAGAAGACTACTGGGACTATATATTATTGCTATTTCTTCCAAAACAGTTTAACTGCGTGGCACTGTGGAAAGAACGTCTGCTGGCCTCGAAACGCAAATGGTCTGGGAGCGATGTCGGCTTGGACAAGAAGGCTAATGGCAGATGGTGGTAAGCACTAAACGAGGAAACGGCAACACTATCGATTGCGTAAACCAAATAACACCCTCGAGTGTTCTTAGTAATAGCACTCACCTCGCGTTTCACCTCAGTACACTTGCTTTGTTCTCGCAAAATGACCACCCATAGTCCATCGTTCACCGCAACGGCCTGTGCTGAATAGCAGGCTCTTGTTTCAAAGCTTTTAGTGTTTTTAGTGCAGGGACTAAGCTGGTGATGCGCTGCGAAATCATGATGTTGCCATGTAAGCGAATAACTTGGGTTATCTACGAACACGCGCAATTGTTCTCCTTAAAGGCCATGCATATAATAACAGGCTCTATCGGCCAGAAAGCGATTTTGCCCTCATCTGCTCTCCTTGTGTCTCATTGAGTGCACCCCTCCAAACAACGCCATAGGACGTGGACCACTGGAGTGTCTTCTCGGTTTCATAGAAACAAAACTGTAACATTTCCGAACAAATTGGCTTTCTATGTACATATTATTTTAGTCTTCTTTTAAGCCAGTTGTATATACCATAACCAACCCTCTCTGTGATAGAACTTGGCTGGTGGTATGGATCAGGCTTTTGAAAACAACAGAAATAAACAAATAAACAGAAAAGATCTAAAGGAGTATACTGGGCGCAAAGACACGGAAGCTCACAGACCTTAGTTATATACGGAAGATACCACGGATAGCGGAAGAAAGAAGAAGCATCGCGTAGCCTTTACACTATATGACGCGATTGATAACAGTGATTTGTGGGGCTAACTTCCCAAAACCACCATATTAAAGAAAAATGTTTATAGAAAAGGAAACGTGCTGCCCAGTAGAATCAAACCTTATATTGTCGAACTTACAGAAAAAGATAATTTACTTCGATAGCTCGTATATTTTGGAGAAAGTTTTAAATGAGTTAATCAAATTTTCAGTGCATGGCGCCCTGGGTCGGAGTCACGATACTGCATGACGACAATTAGAGGAAGTCCACGACGCAGCGTAATGCACAATTCTTTAAGGTCTTGTTTTTCTTGGTTGTATTTGAAGAGGTTTTCATTACGGTACTCTCTGTCATTTGAGGGTTCCTGTACGCAAGCGCAAGTTCACCCCTCTTTTCCTCCATGTTCGATTGTGTTGATTATTGCCAGCTTCGTAAAGAGCCTCTGGTATGTTTTTTTTGTTTTTTTTTTGGAGGGGGGCGGGTATTATGACAGTCATTGATTTAGCAAGAAGATCGCGAACAGCTGCTAAGTTGACGACGACACTTACACAACGGGGCTCATTGAGCGAATACTAGCGACAATGGGTAAACATAGTAGAAAGCATTTCATGCGAATCGGCACGATGTATATAAACACTTTCTACTCGCTCCGCGAGGCGCCTTTTTCACCCCATTACTCTCTCTTCCGAATTTCGGCGGAAATTGTCCTTCCAGTAAGTTAAAACAGCACCTCTTCTTAGGGCAAGCCGACTTCTGGAGGGGCTTCCCGGTCCCATATCTTCAATGCGTAAAGTGTCCTGGCTACATTTGTTTTGCGTAGACATAGAACCTCCTACGCTAAAATGGGAAACAGTTGTTGTGCTTCACAATGGTTTGACATGAAGCGTTATTTTATTTGCTCTTGTACAATGCAATTGAGATCTACTGTATACAATAGAGCTGAACGTGAGTGCATTTACATAGACTCTTAATAATGCTTCTCAATACCGTCGACTAACGTTATTGATTGATTATTGATTAAATATTCCCAGGTGGACATTGATGCCTGCGCTAGCATTAGCAAACGGTGATATCAGAATCAAAGAAAGCGGTTTGACAGCCAGAATAGCCTGACTGATTGTATGCCAAACTTATGCTAAAATTCCGCACTCTCTGCATGTAAGAGTTATTGAATGTCAGTGCCCGATTAGAGAGAGAAGCAGTGCGCTTGGTGTCTTCTCTGTTGGTGGGCCACAAATTTTCGCAGGGCAAGCGTAAGCGGCGAATATGGAGTTACATCTAAACAAAGCAGGCGCGGTGAATTTTCCTTGTCCGAGCTATTTTTGGTATGGATGGATGCTATGAATCACGCCGACGCTTCGGCTAAAGTCGCCACTTGGCGATTGGCCGAGGCGTTGAGAAAATTGCCCTCCTCTTTTGAAACGCACCGAATAGGACAGTTGTGAATAATAGGCGCGTTGGAGGAACCAGTTGTGGATGCCATGTTCGTGATTAAATACTACAATTTACGAAGATCACGGTGAGAGGACAGTGATATATAAAAGTCGTGCTTGTATGCCATTAAAGTATTAGAGCATGGCGCAGTGAATACTGTGCCCGGAAACTGTCTTCGCCGACCGAGAGGTCATGGGTTCGAATCCCATTACCTGAACGATTGCCTTCGAATTGTGAGTGTTTTTGACGCCGTTTCGGTGATGAAAGTACTTCACTGAAACTTTCGTGAATCCCGGGATAAAACTTTTTCGTGTTAAACATCAGGCATAACATCGAATCAGTTTATGCAAGGCAAGGTGCGCTGGAGATAATTAGGAGAGAAATCGGTCTCACATTGTACAGGTAATTATTGCAATGAATATGTTGATTAGAATAGTGGTATTAATAATAATACTTTCTGTGTGGGATGTTTTTTTCCCGTAAACAAACTCGCGAATCTAAACAACTAATATTTTTGTGCACGCCGCTGAAAATGCCACCCGCCCAAGATTTGCCAGCCGTCGCTGAAAAGATTTGGAGCATGTCTGTTGCAAAGGCGATTGAAATATCTGTACTGTGCTTCTTTATTGATGCATATGCATCCTCTGCCATGCATGAGTAATCTTGTACTAAACGAGCGAGAGATCAGTGATGCAAACTTCTATTTTGCTAGCACGTTCACATGAATGACATATTTTTATCCCTCTTGATTTTCTGCAACACCCTTTCCCCTATTCAAAGATATACCCTGACAGCCTTTTTTTCTGCTATTCTTGTATTTGACGTTTTCTGTTGGATATCGGATCAAAAAGCATCTATTCTAATACGACATCTATTATTACGACATATAAAGCGTTTTAAAACAACGAAGAAGCAGTCGTCGCACAATACTAATAGTGTAACAAGTGGGTTGTTTAGTGCTACAACCCAATACATAAGCTTGTTTTTGTTCAGTAATGAGCTGTGGTGCATGCCCACTTCAGACATAATTCCTCATCGTTGTCAGCCGCTGCGTGAACAATTGACACAAAATTTCTCGCAATAGTTTATCGAATGCCATGCTTCTCAAAATAATCAGCAAAAATAGCGTAGGGAATGCCAGCCTGTTAACCTCTATTTTTATTATTAATGCCGTTGTGGGAATCAAGAAATTGTGCTTGCCGCAGTTACCCAATGAGTGTTCAGAAAATGCTCTGAAAGGCCGCTCCTATAGCTCTCGTTGTGACTATGCTGCACCTACCGAGAAGGCCTGGCGTTTTTCCATACTCCGCAGCGTTGAACATATAGAATTGCACGCTCGCAATATACAGTAGATATTATATAACTTCCTGATTTCGGAATTCCAGCCAATATTCCGCATGAAGCGACTTAAATTTGGTCCTACAGCCATGAGCCGTCCGCTTCTTTGAACTTCGCGATAAATTCGGCGCCCCCTCAGCAGCGGGCACTGAGACGGTGAGTGCCGTTCCACCTTCGTGGGTCAGGATTGTGATCGCTCTGCTGTCTCACGAAAAAAGCTTCACCTTTGAACGTCCTAACCGATACTGTTCAAAGCAACAGACACATGTGTCCGAGTATTTTTTTTTGTACTATTATCGAATAGAACGTAAAAAAAAGACGTGTCCTTTGAATCTCAACCGCATTGTTCAATGCTATCAGTTGAGCATTAGGAAATCCTTGAAATAAATATGAAAATGACTGTGAAGCATGTCACCAAAAACATCAGGCACCAAAAAAAAGCTAGTTTGCCATTAGTGCTCCAGAACGAAGCAATTTATTGTTGATATATCTTCATGCATTCTGCCCTAACTAATGCCCGCTCCGGAGGTCGCTATAAATTTTTAAAAGAGAATGCGCTTGAAAGACATTATTATCAGTGGTTTCACTTCAGTTCTCCCCCCCCCCCCTCATCTCGTCGGCTAGCGATAACTTTCGCCCGCCCTCCGTAAATAGGCACAAATAGCAACGCTTTGTCGTGCACCAATTTAAAGCTTTATTTTTTGTTGTTGCAATTTTTTTTGTTGTAAATTAACACAATTCTGATATAGATAACATGTTTATTTCAAACATAAAGATTCTTCATTAAGCTACTTCAAGTGTCAGGCTTCCGCCCTTTTGGCAAAGGAACTCTATGTTGAGGTGGAAAAAACTGCCGCACCCTAAATTTGCACTCACATAATCAAGTTACAAGACCTAATAATTAACATCGTAACGAATAAATAAGGTCGTTGGTTATATTGCATAGTTGTTGTAAGTGATAATCTGTAGTTATTTTTATTCGCCAAAAAAAAACGTTCATCGACATATTACAAAACGAATTTTTTTTCCCATGGGCCACCGAGACAACAGTGACGTATTTCCGTCCCAAAAATGACGTCCCGAAAATTGACACGATTAGATGCGAAGAAAAAGAAATCCCATCAATGGGCATCGTACCCACGAAGCCACAACCTCTCGTCCCGCAACAACAGATACAGGTCCCGCTAGCCATTGCACGTCTTTCGTGCACTCATATAACATTACAAACGTGCCTTTTGAGTAAACTACTTTCGAGTTGTTCGACAGGGTGTTGTCGACGTCTTCGAGCAGTAAAGTCTAGTAAGAAATAAATCATGAATGCGAACGAATGCATCGTGACCAGTTCGGTGCGTTTCGAATAAGTGAAGCTACCGTAACTCCTCAACACGCCGCGTGGTGGTGACCTTTGCCTAAGCGTCGACCTCTCCCGTAGCATCCATCTATGCCCAGATAGCGCTGCGATGCGACAGCATTGCCCTTCCCCAATAAAACTGCAGCTGGGATACAGGGGATACAAGATGTGAGTTGCGTTTCCGTGCAGTCCTGCAGGTTCATTCAGTTACTCTGTCACGTGTCGTGAGTCATGGAGTTTCCTAATATTAACTAGGGGGGACTCTGCCACTTCGATCGTTCAGCGACCATTGAAATGATGAGAGGTACAGACATTTGCCTAAGTCATCGTACTTGCGGGCGGCGAATCGTACTTGCGGCTTCGTTTATTGATGTGTTTCGGTTTTCTTTTGAAAGGAAGATTCAGCCCTTTTGAACTTCACGACCCTATTTGGAAAGATAAGTGAAAAATATTAAGGTGGTGAAGCGCAACCGCTGAAAACTTGCTGATTTTGTTTCGTGAGGAAACAGCTCCAATCCACACGAACACACACGGAGCCAAAAGCAGGCTAGAAGTACGAAGGCTAAACGAATGTGTGTACTACCCATTATTCCCATGCTCGCTGAAGCGCTGCGTGTTGCAGCTCCCATAGACACTAGCGCCAGAGTTCTCTCTGGTGTAGATTAGGAAACTCTGTGTCGTGAGTATAGGTGACCTTAACCTAAGTGGTTTAGAAAATGTGGTCTCTCAGTTCACGTTTTGCTTCGTGTCACCGACGTTCCTTTGGCTCTCGTACCACATATGTCTGATTACGCACTGAGAGAATAACTCAATAAACAATTGTATCGGGCCAGTTGGTAAGGATCCATCTTTCTAGGAAGCGCAGCCACTAATACAAAGAACACACAACACAAGCGCTTGACTTCAACTAAACGTTTATTGCAAACGTCATAGTTTATAAAGTGGGTGAAAAGAGAGAAAAATAAAAATCAAAGACAATAAAAAGCACACGTGCCAGTCCCTCCCGTACATTACTATCCGTTATTGTCAATCACCCCTTCCAAAAAACATAGTTCTTTCCGTGTGAGCGAGATAGAGGGTGCACTAACACAGTCAAAATCATCGCGTGTCATTTCAGCCGCTTCTACTATAAAACGGGTTTACAAATCTTTGTCCCGATACAGCACGCACGTGTTATCGAAATAAGGCCCACAACCGCACTTCTTACAGTGGATCACCAAGTGACCATCGGTACCCTTCTGCACTTTATTGTTGTGCTCTTTTAGCCCTTCATTAATGCATCTTTCAGTTGTTTCCACATAAACAAGTCCACATGACAAGGGCACTCTGTAAACAACCGACTGGGCACACTCAACATATTTATTGCGATGCTTGACAAGAAAAGAAAGGTTGCCAAACTAAGCATCGTCAAAACCCGAAATTCCTTCCTGTCTCGAAGGAATTGCGTTTAGAAAAGAATGTTAAACGATTTCGAGTACTTCGTACTCAACTATGAGAGACCATTGACCCGTCCCGCTGAAAATGCTCAAAGTGCATGTCACACTGTCGAAGAGTGAAAAGGCGACTCATTTAACAACTTAATAAAACTTGTTGTTGGGCTAGTTGGTTATACATCATATACTTAGAAATTTGGCGCAACCTCGACTCACGCAAACACTCACACAAGCACACACACTTACACCAGAGCAACACACACGCTGCGTGTCGTGTGTGTTGCTCTGGTGTAAGTGTGTGTGCTTGTGTGAGTGTTTGCGTGAGTCGAGGTTGCGCCAAATTTCTAAGTATATCATTTAACAACTACCATGGGAGAGTACCATAATCACTAGGCTTTCATGGTGGGTCTGCTTAGCGATGAACTTTGTACAGTGCCTTTCACTTTCCAAAGCTGAGTCAGCGTTTTGCATTGCTCGATTGTTGAGAGACACGTCGCATTGGTCTGTTAAAATAGGGACACACGTCGCTTCATTTTTCATATGTGAAAACACTTACGAATTAGCTTGGTAGAGGCCATTTTTCGTTGCAGTGTAACTCTCTGAATCTAGAAAATATCTCAATCATCAGAGCCATACGTCACCCTGGTCTTGCAGCTTAGAGGACAACACTACTTCTCTGTACAAGTACCGTCACTAAGTGGATTTTATTCCAATGTCATTGACCTCTGAATATGTTTGTCTTTCTGTCTTGGACAGAATTTGTAGTTGGAAGGTCTCACTAGTACACAGTTATGTCGAAGGTAAGTGTAAAGTGGGAAATATTATAAGAGCTATGTTTAATCATGAGCAGAACTCAATGGGTGATGCCCTTTACGTGAACATCTTATTCAAAAGCTCATCTTGATTGAGAAACTGTAGCTTTTGGTTAGCTCGGATTACAAGCAAATACAGCTTTTGCTGCAGCTGATGGTCGAATAAAGGATTAAAGATTACGTTTATTTAGGTAAGGCTTTGTCCCGATGAGATGGCGTATGCTGTGAATATGCGGGAGATTTATTTATGTTTAGTTTAGAAGGTGCATTTCCTAAAGCAGCTCAACCTAAGAGACGCCGAAGCGTGGAGGGAAGGGGAAGGGGTGCTCTTAATCGCCTCGACAATCTGGCCTTTCTTAACGCGCAGTGGAATCATACACCACATGAATTCTGTCATTCATTTCTCAAAAAAAAAAAAAAAACCGCCTCCTTGGCGGCAGAGAGCTAACCAATGGCTCCTCCTGTCAGAAGCCCAGCATTATGCTCATCGGAACATCGTGGCGTTAAATAAAGCATTTGTTTTATGTGCCTTCAGGTTACTCTGTAACGCTAGAACTAGTGCACTTCTGAAGCGGAATTTAAAAATTAACGTTTATATTGATGTAGAAAGGGAATATTCTTACATATGAAACTGCACTAAAGTTGAGATATATTCGTGAAGCCAATTCACATAACTTAACTGTGAGGAACACGAGCACTGCGGTTTTCCAACTTTTTGCAGCCCTGTAATGAGGAAGACTACTACCCGCAATACTTGCCTGCCTAAGAGGTGCAAACAATACTTATACGAATGGGCGTGTTGGAATTTATCAGAAAATCATCAGCTCGTACCTTTCCCGAAAGTACCGATGCAGTTATGTTCTTCCTGTAGACGGGCTCAGGAACTGGCATTAACACTTGTACATGTTCCCCGAACCACTTTGAAAATATTCTAGGGCTAATTTGCGTTAAATTTGACATTAACTTGCATTCACATTTTAGCTTCACATTTTTACATCAAAAAACTGGAAGAGAAATCGAATAAAAAAGTATTGTGATGCCTCCCGATTTTTCAGCATTGCTTTCAGAATACTTTACTGGTCTAGTTTTTAGTGGTGTAAGAAAAGTATGATGGCAATGTAGCTTCTTTTCCATGCACTCCCGTCGCACTACTATATTCATTTTTTAATATTCAGAAAAGTGAAGCGGAAAAACGCGACAAATTAAGGATGGCCACACAACACAAGCTCTGTCTTTCTTCGTTCCGCTTTTGCGCTGTTTTCCCCTCAGTATTATGCACCAACTGGAACTTGAAGACACCCCTTCAAAAAAGTGTTTTATCAATAGAACCAAAATGAAATTCATGGAGTTGTTTTTACATAGATTATGTTAGCTACACCTTACAAAACAACGTAAAGTTGTTCAAGATGACAAGAAAAGACGGCAAGAATAAATTCACAAATAATTTACTTAGTAAGCAGCTGTGACCGTTGTGGTGCCAGGACGAGTGGATTTAACTTGCCTTTTTGTGACCACCCTGATTATTATCAACACCGCGAAACACAAAGTAAATAAACTGGAAAAAATGCCAAATGAATTGTCTCGTGGTGTTTTCTTTTCTTCTATACCCGTGTTTCAGCTGTTGAAGTTGTGTTCCAAACAAAGATACATCATGGCATACACCACAGCTCAGAAATTTCGACATCCGAGTGCCTAGATCTAGCAGACGGCAAATTATTTCCAAATTTTCATGAAAGAGTTAGCGCTCGTAAAGAGACGTTTGAATGTTACGCGAGGGTTTCAGTGTTTAGAATAACATGCTTCAAGGACAGGCCGCAATAACGTCATGCTGGCTTACTTGCAACTCAACCCAACACTTCTCTTCTTTATTTTTTCCTATTCTCATGCTACACGTGAGCGTCTGAAAAAAACGTATGGTGTTCTTTCGTTTTCTTTTCAAATAAGAAAGGCGTGTTTTTTATTGCGCATTCAGCGAACCCTACTCTATAAGAGATGTGCTTCCTTATTTACTTTCACGTCTTGTCATATGGAAGTCAAATACAAGTCAAACATCGATGTCAGACATTCTAACGAGAGTGCACTTCGGTAGACGGGGTTGCACACCACAGGAGTCGTCAAATTCACTTTCTAAGTTTGTCTTCCTCCTTTCGCGTGACAGCTGGCTAACGTGCAAGCTTAGGAAAAAAGTGTACTGTGCACATAGAAAAATCTTTCTGTGTATATGGAGCCCCAACCGAACGCGTTGTGATAGAGCTGTCCAAATGGAGCGTAGCAGAGTATGAACAACTACCAGTGCAACATGTTGAAATGAATGAAACTGAGAAAGCAAATTTGACGCCAGTCTTAGGAACCCGTCAATGTCTCTAGAAGGTGAAATCTGAATCCAATCGAATACGTGTCACGCGTGGTGAGAATGGTGTGTCCATCGGCCACTCTAAGCTTTCTGTCTGTATTCTACGAGTGGTTTAGGACTTGGCATGAACAAATATTTCTATACACGGCGTGTGGGGTTTTATTACTTACTTACTACTTATTCGCGTTTTTTGTTTTTAGTTTTCTATCGAAGCATTTTCTTCAACTTAGAATAGATAATACGTGTGGGACACAAACAAAATCATGCAAATTTCACCTACTTATCTTTTCTGTAGTCAGAAGCCGGAGTAACCTACTGAAATATGTACTGCAATAATATCAACACCTTATCCTCGAAGTGAATGATGTTAGAGGATATTGCTTGGAGGTGCATGGGACGTTTATTGGCGAGACCATTTTTGTAGCAGGGTTGTTAGCCAGGTGGCGCACGATGTGTTCGCTGAAGGCAATGTTGTTGGGCAAGTTACGTGGCCAGCACTCCACAGTGTTGGCGACGTTGATTGGCACGTTAACCACCTGCCCCTCTATGTCGTAACAACCTCTGCTGTCAGTCAAATGTCTGACGCTCATAAAGGGTGGACGTGGGGTTATCAAGCGTTCTTCACCGGGAATGAGAGCAGGCAGGTGAAGAGGCTTAGGGGCATATCAAAACGCGTGCGCTACACACATCTCACCATCGTCGTCCTGCTGGCCTGCCTGTTGGTTTTTAGGGGTGAAGCTCCTTAGGGTGTGGATATGCCCATCCTCCGTTGGTGTACGTAGCTACCAGTGGAACATGCCCGCTTTAGATTGAGTTTGGGTGACAGTGGATACGAGATGGGAGATGGCGTTACTTGAAGTGTTCATTAAATGGACGCACGAACGAATGCATGGATGGACGGGTGGAGTGGGTATGTGCCACAAAAGATGCGAAATGCGAGATGGTGGTACTTTGAGTGTCCACTAGATGGACACACGGACGGATGAACAGACAGATTGAAAGACACACAGAGAGATGCACGGACGCACAGATGTACGGACGAATGAACGCGCGAATGGACAGACACGGATGGATGGACTCACGGATGGACGCACGGACAGACGGATTGACGGATGAGTGGGCGCATGGATGGTCGCCCGGAAGGACGGAAGCTAGAACGAACGGACTGATGGAAGCACGGAGGGGCTGACGGACGCTTCGCCCCACTCATCATCATTCACTCCGTGAATATGCTGTGATTTTAAATGCGAAGCGTTTCTTAGCGAACTTCAGTGACCTTGCGCGTATCTATCTATCTATCTATCTATCTATCTATCTATCTATCTATCTATCTATCTATCTATCTATCTATCTATCTATCTATCTATCTATCTATCTATCTATCTATCTATCTATCTATCTATCTATCCGCCTACGACATTTAGCTCTCCTGGCCGTTTCGATAGTAGTATCAATACCAAACTTCGTATGGAATAACATGACTGTATGGAGAACAAAATTGACTTATCACAGCATGAAAATCATAACATGGATGTCATGAATGTCAGGATTTACAATTCATGGTCCTGCACCTCTTGCGGTGGTTTCGTTCCCATGGCGTGTCGCAAAACTCGTATGGTATGACATCATTGCCTGACGAACACAAGTGACAAATCCCAACATGAAAATCATGACATGCGTGTCATGTAACAAATAACTACATGCCAAGCTCATGCTGAGCTCGCGGGTGTTTCGCTAGCGTCACATATACCAAATTTCGTATTACAATACGTGAATGGATTATGGAGGCATGTGACTGGTGCATACATGATAATCATGAGATTCGTGTCATGTGAGACATGTCACAATCAGACAACATGTCCCAACTAGTGTGCCAATACATTTCGACGTGACGCGGTGCACGTGCTCCCTGGCGTTAATTTCGTGGGGTCACGCCGGTGTTGCCACGCCAGGCACCGGTACTGCCATATACTCGCAGGCACGC
Organism: Rhipicephalus microplus; assembly: GCF_013339725.1. NCBI lineage: Eukaryota > Metazoa > Arthropoda > Arachnida > Ixodida > Ixodidae > Rhipicephalus > Rhipicephalus microplus. The sequence goes on along the minus strand of NW_023608156.1, from coordinate 1,505 downwards.
GCCGCGCTACATTGCTGTGACGCATGCGCGATACAGCACGTCCGGTGTGCCTCCGTCACGAAAAGAGGGAGACGCAGTGTTGTCTGTGTAACGCATCGGCGCGAAATGAAGCATGTCGTATTTCGCGCCGGTTGCCGGCGAGCCGCGCTGACGGACGCTGGTCGCGCCAAACGTTACGAGGTTCTTTATTAACGTTGGGTCGCGCTGGTCGCGCCTGGCGTCAGACTATAGAGTGCTCGCGTTTTGCTAATGTAGCGTCGATGTTCCCAGTGTGCGCGCGAGTCAAAGCTACATTGAAGTATATTGGGTCCTTGTATATTGGGCCCATGCGCTCACGGCCGTTTTGCTAGCTCCACATATACCAAACTTGGTGTTACGTGACGTCAATGGATGAGGAAAGTATGTGACTGGTGCAAACATGATAATCCTGACACTCGTGTCATGTAAGAACATGACAACATACCCTGCTGATAGCATGCTCGCGGTCATTTCGCTACGTCCACATATACTAAATTTGGTATTGCGTGACGTGAATCGCTGACCAAGGTAAACGACACATCCAAACATGAGAATCATGGCACGGAAGTCATGTACGGCATCATTTACCTCCACTTCGTAACGCTGTGCAGATTTGAAAGTGACATATCAACGTTTCTCATTCGTGCTTTGCATCCCAATATCATCGGTTCCCACTGTACGTGGGATCTGCCAATTTTTTTTTTCCCCTCCTCCAGGCTCGGGGGCGTGCGCGTGTTTCTAATACCCCTTAAACCCTCCTCTTTTTCTCTTTCTTTCAAATTCCTCTCTTTCCCGCACTACCCATACCCGTGTGGCGTTGTTGAGGTGACCTCCTGAAAGAGATAGAGAGAGAGGGAGAGAGACACAGTTACGAAGCCAGGCTTTTCTATTCACTTTCCTTTTTTTCTTTGAACACTACTTCGCAGAGACGAGTGCGCGGGCCATTGAAAAGCAACGCCTTGGGTGGCGGCGCACGATCTAGGGAGCATTGTTGGAGTCACCAGAGAATCAACCTGGAGCGCGCCCGCCGAATTGCACACACTTGCTACACTCGTGCTCACGCCGGCTATCGCTGTAGGACAGGCCGCGAGCAAAAAAAGCAAGCTCCACAAAAAAAAATCAACTAAAAAGATCCTTCGGGTGTAGCAAAGCCTGGAAGTCAAGTTTTAATCTGAATTTGGGCTTTTGCTGAAACGCTATTTCGGGTGGCGTCAGGAATATGGCACGAAAATTTATTCCTGCATCCCTTCGACATACACGATAGTTACGAAGAATCATACTGTTTTAAAACAGAAATGAGTTCTTTGTATGTCTAGTGGTTTTTATCTTTCTTATTCCAACATATATGGCTGGCTCTAGAGAGACAAATTTGCATTTTTTTTGCAAAGACGTGCATGCACGACTCTCCGAAGCACATACAATAGCCCTTAAAAAATTCACGTGCTTCCCTAAAAAGAGTTGTATATTTGCAAACTCAGGAGTATTAA
>NW_023608155.1:0-33279 GCF_013339725.1 Rhipicephalus microplus | reverse complement strand
AAATATGATACCCAAGTTTAATTGAGGGGCTATGATATCGTTATGATGGTGTTACCATGAAGTAGGCATTCATCGTTAGAAAAAACGTTAAGAGTTATCAATGATTCTTATCATTTGCTTCTGTATTACTTGAAGGGAAGTCAAATGAATGTGTATAGGTGTAACCTTAGCATATTATCCCATAATTAGTAAGAGAATGAACGAATGAGTATTAGAGTGACAGTGATGTGGCGTGTGTGAAGTGTGGACAAGTTTCAATTGAAGCGTGGGTCATACGCCATTTTTTATTTTTTATGAGAAGTATGATCTGTGTATTTTAAGTTTTAGGGAAGAAAAATTCCTAAAAACATGAGCAGGGAAGAGAGATGAGTGCAAGACAGAAGTTCAAGAAGGAAATGATGATAATATTTCGACAAGATGAAGATAAGATACAAGTTCATTATTGGTTGCGTTATAGTTCGGTCGAATGTACTCAAACAAGACGAGACGCAGTCAAATGAGACTAGCTTGAATAAGGAGAAATATGAAAGAATAAGTGTAGTTGGAAACAGATATTTGAGGGAAAGACCGTCACGAATGTGTTGCGCAACTGTAGCAAGAAAAACCTTCTGACAAGTGCCCTGCAAACTAGCTGGCTTACTGAAAACACACTCTCGGGGGAGTAGAAGGAGAGGTTCCTAAATTAATCTAACTAATCTCGATTCTCCAGAGAAGGGGGTGTGTGTATCTAAAATAAAGAGAGGTAGCTGAAGGAGGGATAAAGGGTTTGGAAAGGGTTCAATAGGAAAAAGAACAAAATTGCGGACCGCCAAACTTCTCGAAAACTTTAAAACTTAAAAAAATTGAGCATATGGTAATGAGAAAGCAGGCGAGAGAAGAAACGACACGGATTTTGGGTCGAGACAAAATGGTTACACCTACAATGACTGCGCCAAAATTTAGAAGAAGGGAAAAAAGAAAGAAAGAAAGAAAGAAGGAAATAAATAAATAACTAAATAAATAAATAAATAAAGGAAGGAAGGAAAAAGGCAATGCTTGTTACCCACGGGCACGGCTTAAAAATTGCTTCTTAGGCGATGCTTTCGCATAGGCTCCACCTGAGGCGTATGTATAGCGTGGCTATTCGCAGCGGAACAAGCATCCTACGCGAATCGCACTGAAAGCAGGATATTCAAGAAAGCTGTGGGTGGAAGGAATAAGGCACGCTACATAACGGAAAAGGAAGCGGAAATCCCGAAGAGCAGCGGCTGTTCAAGCAATGTGTAGCGCTTAGCCGCAGCATTTCCCCATTTTTCTCTTTCTCGCTGGCGCATGTCGATTTTACTTTTGAGGCTCGTTGTGTCCATTTAAAGTATTTTGTATGTTTTTGCTCATTTAAAAAAGTGTGCTGAAATTCACAAGGTCGTTTCCCAAACCTCTTTTTCTACTCCCGCGAGAAAAAGGAAAAAGAAGTTAAATCAAGGTAAGAACACGTGAAAGATGGCATATAATAAAATAAATAGATTTCAACGGGCACGTTCATCGCTACAAGAGTGTACGGCTTTAGGGATTGAAGGCAAAGCTTTGTATATTTCTGCAGCTTTATTTCAGCAGTTTTTTCGAGGCCCTTTTTAAAGCGCTCTAAAAAGGTGGTTAAAATGGATGTTTCGTTTGCAATGCATGTACTGCTGCAGCAATCCTAAACAACTGTCCGAAACTCATTCCGTCTTTTTCAGGTCATTCCCATGAAGAATAATGCATCAGTAATGAAAGAACTATTTTGCGAAGTTCCATGGCACAGCGTTATGGGCCCATTGCTCTTCAAATTGTACGCTAACTATATTGTTTAGATTTACGAAAAGGCAAAAGTTATGGTTTCTGGAGATAAGAAGAGTGTGTTATTTCTTCTAGTTCTTACAATAGTTCATTTACTATGGCAAATAACTGCAAGTGCACTTTGTTCAGGACGTCTGCAGAACACTGTTTAAAGGTAAAAACAATAAAAACCAAAGCTGTAATTTTTCATTCCAAAGGCGTACGTCTCGCTTCTGATCAAGCATTAGTCTATAGATCTACAAAAATATGGACGTATTGTGAAGGTGGTAGGAGTACATTTTACAAATACTGTGCATTGGGACCACCATCTATACGCGGTATTCCAAAAACTTAGCTGTTAATAGGTGAAGTCGTAATAAGTACACGTTACCTGCCGGTGCAAAAGCGTTATTTTTTAATGCTTTATTTTTGTCTCACATTCATTACGAGCATCTTCTACGGGGCACCACGACTCAGTGGAACTGAAATACAATAGCAGAAAGGCATACTCACTCTGCTGCGTCGTCCTACCCGTTGTCTCTACTGAGTTGCCCTACCTGTTCGAGTCTGAAACTTATAGCCCCTCATTTGGAGGCCTTCATGCCTTCCTCACAGTGTAACGTGGGGCACTGCCAGAGTATATGTTCTAGGCTGGCTGTACCCGCGCATAGTAATACGTGATATAGGTCGCTTTATTTCCGGGTAAATATCATGCAGTAGCGCGGGGTTAGGCCAGACCTGCAGTAGCCGGAGTATCAGAGGCTATTGTCTGATAAGCTTTCTGTGTCTGGCAACCACATAATTGTGTGAGCCTCAATGTTCTCGTCCTGAGGGACTCGCAAGGCCTGTTTGAAGATGGCACCAAGTAATTTCTCTGGACTGCATACGCGAAACGTAATAAGTAATATTGTTTTTTTTTGCTTTGTTGCATTGTGGCCAACTTACATATTGATTAGGTTTTCTTTTCGGTAGTCAAGCCGAACATTTTCGCCTCTCTTTTCCGCTTTCGCGCATCGAAAAAACATTCGCACCTTGAAAAAAAGTATTCCCAACCCCTTTGCGAAAAGGGTCTTTACAGCGCGCCAGTGATTTTGCTCCTACAAGAACTCCAGGCAAAAAAAAAACTCGGGACAAAATTAAAGGAAAGCCGATAGAATTCATCTTTAGTCTATAGATGTGTAGTTTATAAAACAGAGCCGAAATCAGTAAAATGAAGAAAACAACAGTAAATAAACAAGGTAGCAAATAAAAAATAGGGTCTTTCAGATGGATTCCCGAGTGTTGGAGTACCGAGGACCTGCTCTTACAAGAAAGTGAGGAGAAGGATAATGAGGGGAACGTACGAAAACAATCAGGTACGTGCTCAAGAGAGACAAAGAAAGACAAAGAAAGAGAGAAGCACTGAAAAGGAAGGACGGTGCAGAAATGAAACGCAAAGATAGACAGCCTTAGGACTACGCATATAAACGAATATTATTCTTATTCTTTTTAACCTTTCTGGCATGCAAATTAATCCTAATTTGAGAACTCACCGCCAATATTCGCCTTGAAGTGTTTCCGTTTTAGTCTTATTATTAGATTGGCTTTGTATTGGCTTCTCTCATTTGTCTCTTCCAATTTTTTTCCTGCCACGAGAAATAACTTGGTTTTTGTTTACGGTTTTTTTTTGTTTTTCTTTTGTCATATAACTAGATTTTTCTGTTATTTTTCACCGTCTCAATCTTCAGTGAAATAATATCATATATTGCGTACTTAGCACGAACTCACAAACATTTGTAGTCGCTTTTTCGTTTTTTTGTGGTCTTTTAGTTAGTTTTCTTTTTTTTTTCTTTTTTTGAGTGTGTTTTTTTCAAGCCAGCCTCCTCGTATCGGTCTTGGGTAGTGATGAAATACCAATTTAGAGGGCCTAGCTCTTTCTTACTTGCTTCTCTCGTTCGAATTTGCACAGTTCAAGGATTTTCGTTTCTCCACATTCTGTGCTCTCCTTTTTGCCAATCCTCTGAGCGGTCAAGATATTGCTACTTTGTTTCGCTTGCACTCATGCAGATTGGAGGTTCGCATCGGGCAGAATGCAGAGTGAGAGCCATATAAGGCTAAGCACAGCGAGAAGAGATGGAAACTTCGATCTGTTGTATGCAACCGAGGAATTGTAGTTCTCGGCCAGTTGCAGTCGATGTGCGTAGCGTTTGAATCAATAACAAAAAAATGCATGGTGGCAGATGAGAGTGGCAACGGCAATAAGAGGCCCAGTGAAATTACCCTAACAGCGCTGCTTGACTACATATTATTTATTGACTTCATTGGAAAGTGCACAGCACTCATTATATACGTGTTGTTGAAGTCCTAGAACTATGCTCATGCAGCAGACCCAATGTCAGGCTGTCGTACTTGTATAACGAAGATGACCTTTAGTGATGAGTTGTTCTTGCACGCAGAATGACTCTTTAGAAAACATTTCGTCATGAAAGCTCGTCTTTGTCAGGGAGTTGACGAAGTCCCCATGCCTAAATGTTTGTCATGAACGTAAGCTTTTTGGGGCGCTGTTGCCTGCGGCACCAATTACTATATATGTAATTTTGAGAGCACAAAGCACTCACTAATAAAGAAACCAAACCTGTATTTCGAGAATGCGTCGATTTAAAAATTGACATTCTCAATTAGGTCATCGGCAATGGCGATTTTACTGCGTATTATAATACAGGCACACTTTTTTCTACATCACGTACGCTACATGACCTAGTTAGGTTGACATAAACTAGAGCAACGTGCTCAACACGAGAATAAAAAAACTGTAAAGGGAATTTATTTAGGCGGATGAAGGCTGTTTTGATTTCAAGTTATCTGACGCACAGTACACCTCTAATGTTTTATTGAAATCCAAGAGTCTACGTATGAAATATCTCATTCATTTAGACGTATAATATTGCCAAAATAAACTGTTTATTAGCTAAATAGCCGTCGCCGTATAATGAGGGAAACAACAGAGACACAATAGTGGCTTGACATTTTTTCGCTTGCACTATTTCGCCTGCAATAGTGCTCTTCTGACTCAGTATAATGCTTAAGAAGTAACTTCAGTGCATTTTCGCCATCCGTGGCAAGACTGCACAAGGAGCGCACGTTGGGCATGTGTGGGCACGCGTGGGCACGCGTCGTCCCTCCACGCAACCCAGCACGTTGCTATGCGGCCGCGCCTCCACATGGCTGATCAAACTATATCTATAGATGTTCTCTGGCGTGGTTGCTCACTCGCGCTCGCGCTTGTCTCAAGATTTGGGCTGTTGGTACCTCTTGTGCTTCTGCAGCAATTTTTGTTTGATGTTACAGTGGTTATAGAGAGCACGAAGGTCACTTCACTCGACGCCCTGACGTCCCGGATGACACCCTCTCCAGCCTGACCACCACATCTGACCTTCAGTCGCTGCTATCGCAGATTAAGGAGTTTGTTCGTGCTGAGGTCGCTCGTCAGCTATCGCTGCTATCAACAGCCGGCCAACCAGCGTCACCTCTGCCAGCAAACATTCGCCAGGTCATCCAGGAGCAAGTTTGCGCGGCTCTGCCATCTGCCCGTGACACTTCACCCTTGCCGAGCCCTGTTGCCTGTGCCGAGGTAAATGCACCTCTAAGCTATGCTGAAGTAGCGGCTCGACCACCTCTTCAGACTTTTACGTCGCTTCCCTCAGCCGTGCCGCTCCGACCCACTCCTCGGTTCGCTCAGTCAAGGTCCGTCCAGAGTAGTGGACAATGGCGTACACTCGACAATCGCCCAATATGCTTTGCCTGTGGGCTACCTGGCCACATAGCGCGATACTGCCGTCGGCGCGTTCCTGTCTACCGACAGAGCTACGACCAGACCTTCGAACCTGCCCTTTATGTGCCACCGCGCCGTTCGTTCACAGGCTCTCAGCCACCCGACCAGATGTCATCGTACGCCGACCACCGCCCTCCTGTTAACCGCCGCTCGCCATCACCTCGACGCCGCTCGCCATCGCCGATGCGTCGTCGTCCTTCATCGCCGGAGCGGGAAAACTAATTGCCGCAGTTCCAGAGGCAGGAACTGCGTCGCCAGCGAAAAGACCAAGGCCTCTCACTTCACCAACGAATGTTCTGGACGTACATGTGGACGGCGTCGCTGCACTCGCTCTTGTCGACACTGGTGCCGCAGTTTCAGTGATAAGTGCTAGACTCTGCCGCTTGCTGAAAAAAGTTATGACGCCACTAGCTAGTATATCACTTCGTACAGCCAGTGCAGATCACGTCACACCGGCCGCTGCTTGTACTGCTCGCATCGCGATTGATGGCCTCATTTATGTCGTTGAATTGCTAGTGTTGGATTCCTGCTCCCATGACCTCATTTTGGGCTGGGATTTTCTCTCCGCTAATAAGGCCGTCATCGATTGCTCGCGCGCTGAGGTGGCATTTGAAGTGTTTGACGACGCTCCATTATGATGCTCATGAAACCGGGGACAAACTATTTGTTGCTGAAGACGTCATCATACCGCCGCACTCTTTTGCCCTTACCATGGTGTCTTGCAACTCTCTCGCCGAGTCTAGTGCCCTTTTCACGCCATCTGCTCTTTTCGTTCGTCGCAAGTGTTCGCCGCTACCTTATGCCCTTCTAGAACTTCATGACGGCGTCAGCAGACTACTCATCTCGAACCTGTTGTCATGTCCTGTAACACTACTCCGGGGTGAGTGCGTCGGGCGTGTTTACAGTCTCGACCCTTCTGCAATTATCGACATGCCGGCTGGTCCTTCCGCCGAACACGAAGTCGCCGGAGTGACCTGTGCCTCTTCGCCGCAGACTACTAGGCCGGACGTACTGAGCAGCTCCATCGCCGACACGTTAACCGTTTCGCAACGTGCTCAGCTTCTACGACTACTGAACAAGTTCCGTTATTCCTTCGACTGCCAGCATACTCCCCTCGGCCGCACGTCAGCCGTGTGTCACCGCATCAACACGGGTACCAATGCGCCATTGCGTCAAAGACCCTATCGCGTGTCCGCAGCCGAGCGCCAGGTTATCGATGACCAAGTAGCTGACATGCTCAAGCGTGGCGTCATCCAGCCTTCGAACAGCCCCTGGGCATCTCCAGTCGTTCTCGTTAAGAAGAAGGACGGGTCAATTCGCTTCTGTGTTGACTACCGTCGTCTTAACAAAATAACTCAAAAGGACGTTTACCCGTTACCGAGAATCGACGATGCCCTTGACTGCCTCCAAGGTGCGGAGTTCTTCTCTTCTATTGACTTACGGAGTGGCTACTGGCAAGTCCCTCTGGCACCTGAAGATCAGCCTAAGACGCCTTTGTCACACCTGATGGCCTTTACGAATTCTGTGTCATGCCTTTTGGTCTTTGCAACGCACCCGCAACATTCGAGCGGATGATGGACAATCTTTTGCGTGGCCTGAAGTGGAAAACATGCCTGTGCTACTTGGATGACGTGATTATATTTTCCCCGGATTTTCCAACGCATCTCCGCAGGCTAGATGAAGTGCTGCAGTGCCTAACTGACGCCGGCCTTCAGCTCAACCTTAAGAAATGCCGCTTCGGCGCAAGTCAGCTCACCATCCTCGGTCATGTTGTATCTAAAGAGGGTATTCTTCCTGACAGAGCCAAGCTTCGGGCAGTTGCAGAGTTCCCTAAACCTGCGTCTCTGAAGGATCTGCGCAGCTTTCTTGGCCTCTGCTCCTATTTCCGCCGCTTTATTCGGAATTTTGCTATGATCACCGCCCCCTTGACTGAACTTCTACGCAGTGACTCGAAAAGTTACGCTTGGTCACCCGCCTGTGACGATGCTTTCGAAAAGTTGCGCCGTCTGTTAACCTCGCCACCAATCTTGCGTCATTTCGACCCGACTGCTCCGACGGAGGTACACACCGATGCCAGCGGTGTTGGACTCGGCGCCGTGCTCGCGCAGCGTAAATCGGGATTCCAGGAGTACGTCGTCGCATACGCAAGCCGTACCCTCACCAAAGCGGAGAAGAACTATTCTGTGACAGAGAAGGAGTGTCTGGCAATTATATGGGCTCTAGGTAAATTTAGACCGTACCTATATGGTCGCCCTTTCGACGTAGTCACCGATCACCATGCGCTTTGTTGGTTATCCACGTTGAAGGACCCCTCCGGCCGTTTAGCTCGCTGGGCTTTGCGGTTGCAAGAGTTCGACATGCGTGTTGTCTACAGGTCTGGCCGACGTCACACTGATGCCGACGCTTTATCACGCTCGCCTATGTCCGCTGAAAGCTCTGCATGTTTATCTGCCGTGGACGAAATGGTTGCGTTCCCAGATAACTGTGACATGGCGTCTGAGCAACGCAAGGATGACTGGATCAGCTCTGTTCTGCGATTCCTTTCAGATCCGTCGACTTCTCCATCTTCTCGAACGTTGCGCCGTCAAGCGGCTCACTTTGAGGTCCGCGATGGCCTCCTTTATCGCAGGAATTACAAGTCTGAGGGCCGAAAGTGGCTACTTGTCATACCTCGCCATCTTCGTGCTGCAATATGTTCAGCTTTCCACGCTGACCCTCAGTGCGCACATGCGGGCATCTTCAAAACATACGCTCGGATTTCCTCCCGGTTTTATTGGCGAGGCATGTACACCTTTTTGCGCAAGTAATTCAGTCATGCCCGCAGTGCCAACGACGGAAAGTTCTGCCTCATCATACCTCTAGTCCGATCCAGCCAATTCCTTGCCCAGCCAGGCCTTTTGACCGCATTGGGATCGATCTGTACGGGCCTCTTCCATTCACGGCTTCCGGAAACCATTGGATTGTTGTCGCTGTCGACTATTTGACGCGATACGCAGAAACAGCCGCTTTGCCTGCTGCCACAGCACGCGACGTATCTTCTTTTCTCTTGCGGCACTTCATTCTCCGTCACGGCGCACCGCGCGAACTTCTCAGCGACAGAGGACGTGTGTTCCTCTCTGAAGTCGTCAACGCACTCCTTGCCGAATGCCGTATTATTCACCGGACTACCACCGCCTACCATCCGCAGACGAATGGATTGACGGAAAGATTCAACCGTACCCTAGGCGATATGATATCAAAGTATGTTGCCTCAGACCACTCCGACTGGGACCTCATTCTGCCTTTTGTGACATACGCCTACAGTACTGCTCCACAGGCGACTACGGGCTTTTCACCATTTTTCCTGTTATATGGCCGAGACCCTTCCACCACACTAGATACCATTCTGCCCTACCACCCCGATTCCTCCGAGTCAACGCCCATCTCTGAAGCTGCCCGCCGCGCCGAGGAATGCCGTAAGCTCGCCCAGTCGTTCACAACCATCGACCAATGGAGACAAAAATCTCGGCGTGACGATAACCACCCGTACCCCAACTTTGTTCCGGACACTCTTGTGTGGCTTTGGGTTCCCGCTGTGCCTACAGGGCTTTCCTCGAAGTTTTTTTCATTACAAACTATTAGGTAAAAAAAAGAAATTGTTTTGCCATCGAGAAACTTTTCAATAAATACGCAAACACGCAACAGAGATAGTATAATATTTTTCAAGCACATTGGTAATCTCACGAAATGTCGCTACTGTAGTGAAGAGGAATGCCCACTACTGCAGCGACATCGACACGTGGGCGCGAGGCACGAGCTAGGACTGCCTGATTGCTGCTGCGACGCTGCCCGTATACTCGGCCTGCTCTTGCTGCTTCGGTACCGACGCCGCTACCGCTGTTTACCTTGCATTTACATTATATTTTGGTGGAGAGTGCTGCGGTCTTCCCCAGTCGTGGAACTGCATAGCCGAAAGCTGCCGTCCGTCATGCCTGACGACGCTGTCTTCACACCCCCACCGGCTTCGCCACGCAGGAGCTGTCCCGGTGCACAGCTCTTGCGAGAACCCGACATCTTCAGCGGCACCGACGAGAAAGACTTGAGGAGAAAGACGTTGAGGATGGCTGGAATCGTATGAACGAGCCAGCGCTACTAACAAATGGGACGATCCCACAAAGCTTGGCACCGTGATGTTTTATTTAACGGATGTTGCCAAGCTGTGGTACAGAAACCATGAGGCGGATATCCCCACCTGGACTACCTTCAAAACCTGCATCGCAGATGTTTTTGGACGCCCTGGTGTGCGCAAACTTCGCGCAGAACAACGCCTACGAGGCCGGTCCCAACAAACTGGTGAGACATTCACCAGCTACATAGAGGACATCCTTGACCTCTGCCGGCGTGTCGACCGGTCGATGGCCGAAACTGACAAGGTGCGACATATCATGAAAGGCATTTCCGACGACGCCTTTCAAATGCTGCTCTCCAAGAACCCTGTCACTGTCTCTGAGGTCATTGAGTTGTGTCAGAGTTTCGACGAGCTGCGACGACAGCGTCTTCTCACTCGACGCCCTGACGTCCCGGATGACACCCTCTCCAGCCTGACCACCACATCTGACCTTCAGTCGCTGCTATCGCAGATTAAGGAGTTTGTTCGTGCTGAGGTCGCTCGTCAGCTATCGCTGCTATCAACAGCCGGCCAACCAGCGTCACCTCTGCCAGCAAACATTCGCCAGGTCATCCAGGAGCAAGTTTGCGCGGCTCTGCCATCTGCCCGTGACACTTCACCCTTGCCGAGCCCTGTTGCCTGTGCCGAGGTAAATGCACCTCTAAGCTATGCTGAAGTAGCGGCTCGACCACCTCTTCAGACTTTTACGTCGCTTCCCTCAGCCGTGCCGCTCCGACCCACTCCTCGGTTCGCTCAGTCAAGGTCCGTCCAGAGTAGTGGACAATGGCGTACACTCGACAATCGCCCAATATGCTTTGCCTGTGGGCTACCTGGCCACATAGCGCGATACTGCCGTCGGCGCGTTCCTGTCTACCGACAGAGCTACGACCAGACCTTCGAACCTGCCCTTTATGTGCCACCGCGCCGTTCGTTCACAGGCTCTCAGCCACCCGACCAGATGTCATCGTACGCCGACCACCGCCCTCCTGTTAACCGCCGCTCGCCATCACCTCGACGCCGCTCGCCATCGCCGATGCGTCGTCGTCCTTCATCGCCGGAGCGGGAAAACTAATTGCCGCAGTTCCAGAGGCAGGAACTGCGTCGCCAGCGAAAAGACCAAGGCCTCTCACTTCACCAACGAATGTTCTGGACGTACATGTGGACGGCGTCGCTGCACTCGCTCTTGTCGACACTGGTGCCGCAGTTTCAGTGATAAGTGCTAGACTCTGCCGCTTGCTGAAAAAAGTTATGACGCCACTAGCTAGTATATCACTTCGTACAGCCAGTGCAGATCACGTCACACCGGCCGCTGCTTGTACTGCTCGCATCGCGATTGATGGCCTCATTTATGTCGTTGAATTGCTAGTGTTGGATTCCTGCTCCCATGACCTCATTTTGGGCTGGGATTTTCTCTCCGCTAATAAGGCCGTCATCGATTGCTCGCGCGCTGAGGTGGCATTTGAAGTGTTTGACGACGCTCCATTATATGATGCTCATGAAACCGGGGACAAACTATTTGTTGCTGAAGACGTCATCATACCGCCGCACTCTTTTGCCCTTACCATGGTGTCTTGCAACTCTCTCGCCGAGTCTAGTGCCCTTTTCACGCCATCTGCTCTTTTCGTTCGTCGCAAGTGTTCGCCGCTACCTTATGCCCTTCTAGAACTTCATGACGGCGTCAGCAGACTACTCATCTCGAACCTGTTGTCATGTCCTGTAACACTACTCCGGGGTGAGTGCGTCGGGCGTGTTTACAGTCTCGACCCTTCTGCAATTATCGACATGCCGGCTGGTCCTTCCGCCGAACACGAAGTCGCCGGAGTGACCTGTGCCTCTTCGCCGCAGACTACTAGGCCGGACGTACTGAGCAGCTCCATCGCCGACACGTTAACCGTTTCGCAACGTGCTCAGCTTCTACGACTACTGAACAAGTTCCGTTATTCCTTCGACTGCCAGCATACTCCCCTCGGCCGCACGTCAGCCGTGTGTCACCGCATCAACACGGGTACCAATGCGCCATTGCGTCAAAGACCCTATCGCGTGTCCGCAGCCGAGCGCCAGGTTATCGATGACCAAGTAGCTGACATGCTCAAGCGTGGCGTCATCCAGCCTTCGAACAGCCCCTGGGCATCTCCAGTCGTTCTCGTTAAGAAGAAGGACGGGTCAATTCGCTTCTGTGTTGACTACCGTCGTCTTAACAAAATAACTCAAAAGGACGTTTACCCGTTACCGAGAATCGACGATGCCCTTGACTGCCTCCAAGGTGCGGAGTTCTTCTCTTCTATTGACTTACGGAGTGGCTACTGGCAAGTCCCTCTGGCACCTGAAGATCAGCCTAAGACGGCCTTTGTCACACCTGATGGCCTTTACGAATTCTGTGTCATGCCTTTTGGTCTTTGCAACGCACCCGCAACATTCGAGCGGATGATGGACAATCTTTTGCGTGGCCTGAAGTGGAAAACATGCCTGTGCTACTTGGATGACGTGATTATATTTTCCCCGGATTTTCCAACGCATCTCCGCAGGCTAGATGAAGTGCTGCAGTGCCTAACTGACGCCGGCCTTCAGCTCAACCTTAAGAAATGCCGCTTCGGCGCAAGTCAGCTCACCATCCTCGGTCATGTTGTATCTAAAGAGGGTATTCTTCCTGACAGAGCCAAGCTTCGGGCAGTTGCAGAGTTCCCTAAACCTGCGTCTCTGAAGGATCTGCGCAGCTTTCTTGGCCTCTGCTCCTATTTCCGCCGCTTTATTCGGAATTTTGCTATGATCACCGCCCTTGACTGAACTTCTACGCAGTGACTCGAAAAGTTACGCTTGGTCACCCGCCTGTGACGATGCTTTCGAAAAGTACTAAAGTGGATTTGTTACTAGACAAAATTTAATAAAGTGACTTTACTTACCATATTTTGAATGTTTGTAGAATTCAAAACTAGCCATCGCGATGTTGAGTTGTAGTTTCTGGCAGATGCATATGTTATATTACATTAGAAGCAGTCATGCATGCAGTGTTCTGGGTGATCGATGCACCACCAATTGGAACCACAGTGTGCAAGTTTGCATAATAATGAATTCTTAGGTAGCTATTTTACCTCACTTACCGGCATACGTTCATTTTGATTGGTTCAGGTGAAGTTTATTTCAATCAAGTGTGTTTTTCGTCAGCTACGCCGATCCAGAACTAATGTTAGAACAGTTAAATCATTCATTCGTCACTTACAGCAACGGATGCTATTTTAACAGCCTTTTCGATTGTCTCCGACAAACAGCGGAACCTGCACGTATGCGTGCTGCACGTGTCAGACATGTACGTACGTACCAACGCGGAAACAGCGCCGTAATGCTCATCATTGTAGTTGTTATTGTGACGTCGTGAAGGAGTTGAACAATACACACACACACAGCACAGAGACAGAGAGAGAGAGAGAGACTAGTTGCGTATGACAGGCACTAAGGTAGTCTAGCTCTGGGTATTTTGGTCCATCAAGATTTGCAAAAAAATGTCCAGATTTGAAACTTCGCCAAACAAGGCGACAGGGAGCAAGAAAAAAAAGCATGCACGTATATAAATTGAATAAAATGGCGCCAGTGCCATCAGGCACAATATAGCGCTACGCAAAGGCGTGAAGGGCCTTATTAACAGCATCCCTTGGATCGATGCACGCCTAAGCTCTTGGCGAGGTGACAGGGTGTCTAAACAGCCAGGCAGCCGGCACGCCAGGTGCGCTTGGAGCTGTCGCCGGAGGGCCCAGCGGCCGGAAATGGGTCAGGGGAGCTGACGTCTCCGTAAGCGCCGGGACACTGTATCGATCCCTCGTCTACGACTACCCTGCTACAAGGGAGCACATGAAACACTGAGTGGGTCGCAAAGTGGTGGATTCGGTCGTCATATCTAAAAAGAGTCTTGCTAAAGGGGCATATAACGACTGCGATTATCATAGAGTTCCTAATAGGACAAGTGCAGGTCGCAAAAGAAATTGTGAGCGATGAACTGCTGCTATGATTTTTCAGCGTTTCCAGCAGCAAATCACAATCTTGATTCTCTTCCAGGAGCTCTTGTTAGCGACCCTGTTTTAGGGTTCTTGTCTTGTGGGTACCTTGGATTGAGGAGCGAAGCTCTTTAACTGTGGGTCGTTCCCCCCTGCGTTTATATGTAGTATATAGTATGTATGCAGCCACCCCTACTTTATGAATTGCTCCCAACATGGTATTATGTGTATATGTCCTTGCAAATTAAATGACTAGATGGCACTCAAGGTTTTTGTATAGATATCAACCCAGGACACTGACTCAACTAGCACGGAAGAAGCAGTAATTGCCCTCCCCTTTGAAACACCGAGTCCACCCTCATTAAGCAGACTCTCAAGCAGCCTACTGAAATTTCAGTATAGGCTACACTGGCCTCATCGAGAAATAAATCTTTACACAGTTATCGACCCCATGATCAGAGGGAGAATGGAAAGATCTAATATACATACCCGGCCATTGCGGAGTTTAGGTTAGGTTAGCTTAGGTTAGGTTAGGTTCGGTTAGGCCTGAGAATTACTCTTCCGGACCTCCCTCTCCGGCATACCGCATCGATCTTCAGCTCTCAGTATGGACCCGCTTCTTACGTATACAGAAATTCTGCAACACCAAAGACACGAAAGACAGAAACTTCCACTCCCAGTGCCAAACATTTGTAAAGAATCACAGGAAGTGGGGCGTCGCCTACAGACACTGTCCTACCCCAATATGTACATATTGTTACGGGGACAAGGCATCTGAAAAATACCTTTACTTTAGATAAACAGGCAGGCATACAATATGGAGCCCAGTCTGCCCGAGCTCGCACTAAACATCGTCCTCTTTCTTATTATGTTCATTTGTGGCGCCCCGCAGCATCACCCCAGTGGCAAAGGCACCATCTCGGTGCTTCGTTGGTACGAGTAATATCGCTTTAACCGAGTGACGTGAACAACGTCGGAACAATATCGCGTGCTGGTGGCGTTAAGTGGTTCAATTTCATATGTCATGTCGGTGACTTGGCGCACCACACGGTATAGACCCGAGTACGGCGAAGTCAGCTTTTCTCACAGGCCAACTTGCCGTGATGGCGTCCAGAGAAGGACTGTGTTACCGCGACTGAAGTGGACATCACGATGGCACGCGTTGTAGACCAGTCGTTCTTGTTCCTGCGAATCGCTCAGACGCAGGCGAGCAATCTCACGTGCCTCTATAGCTCTAGAGATCCATCGCGGGCGTATTCTGACGTGTGGCTAATGGCAGGAAGGAACGTTTCAAAAGCCAACGTGGGCTCTAGTCCGTACAGGAGGAAAAATGGCGAGAAATGTGCAGTATCATGCTGGGACGTATTATAGGCAAATGTCACAAATGCAAGGTTGAAGACCCAGCCACGATGGTTGGAAGAAACGTACATATTGAGCATGTCCATGATGGTTCTATTTAGCCGCTCTGTGAGCCCGTTGGTTTGAGGGTGATACGCCGTTGTGAACTTGTGCTTTGTAGCACAAGAGTGTAATATGTCTTGGATAACTTGTGATAAAAAGTAGCGACCCCGCTCGGTAAGCAGTTGCCGAGGAGTGCCGTGATGTAGTATGACGTCTTCTAGGAGAAAGTCAGCGACGTCGGTCGCACAACTGTTAGGAAGGGCCTGCGTGATGGCATACCGAGTGGTGTAATCCATGGCCCCTGCTATCTACTTGTTTGCGCTGGCCCATAAATGGAACGGTCCTAAAAAGTAAAGACCTACTCTATAAAATGGTTCGAATGGGATCTGCATGGGCTGAAGGAGTCCCACTGGAAGGGTTGCTGGTTTTTCGCGGTGTTGACAGGATTTGCATGAGGCAGACTGATATGCAAGTAATGGCAGACGCATCAGTAAATACCGGGCCAAAAGAAGCGACGTCGAACGCGGTCATAAGTTCTTGAAACTCCTGGGTGACCAGCTGTCGGAATATTATGCAACTGTGCGAGGACAGAGTGACGCAAATGTTGTGGTATGACACACAGTAGCTCAGGTCTGTCAGGATGCATGCTGTAGCGATATAATACGGCATCTTGGAGTAGGAACATACGGAGAGACGGAGGAGTTGTGGGACCACCAAGCCGAAGTATTTTATTTCTGAGGGGAAGATTACGGCGTTCCTGATCTCCGATGTTGCTGAACGTGGAAAGTGCCAAAACGCAAGTCGACTCATCGCTCTCAGAAAGGTCTGCTGGGTCCGCTGGATGACGTGAAGGCAATCCGCATCCTCATTGTGGCAACCTGATTTGTAGACAACCGTGTAAAAATATTCCTGTAGCCACAGAGCCCACCGGCCGAGACGTCCACCAGGATCTTTTAAGGACCACAAGCAGCATATGGTGATGATCAGTGACAACCGCGAACGGGTGTCCATACAAATACGGCCGAAATTTAGCCACTGACCAGACGAGCGCGAGGTATTCACGTTCTGTGATGGAGTAATTTTGTTATGCTGGCGATAAAACACGGCTAACGTATGCAATCACGCGCTCGCAGCCATGCTGTCGTTGTGCCGAAACGGGTCCGATTCCGTGGCTGCTGGTGTCCGTACGCACTTCCGTTGAAATTCTGGCAGCATTTTGCCCCAAACAAGAAGCGTTTTCATAATATATGTGTAAATGGGACTATCGTAACTAATAAAGAAACTATTGCAGAATCATTTAACACGTTTTTTTGTTCAGTGTTTACTGATGACGATGGGAGAAGGCCATGTCCAAAAACGCTTCATGATATCCCACCAATAAGTGACCTTGCAATATCTGAGGAAGGAATCTTGTCTCTGCTTCTTAACATAGATCCCAAAAAGACGCCTGGTATTGATAGCATACCTAACACGTTCCTTGTGAGGTATGCTGAATGGTGCTCGAAGTTTTTGTGCATCATTTTTCAGAAGTCACTGTCACAGCGCGCGCTTCCAGATGACTGGAAATTCGGAAAAATTATCCCTATACCCAAATCACCTAACACTTTTCTCGTCTCCGCCTATAGACCAATTTCCCTGCTTTGCTCATGTGCGAAGGTATTAGAACTGTAGTGAAGAGGAATGCCCACTACTGCAGCGACATCGACACGTGGGCGCGAGGCACGAGCTAGGACTGCCTGATTGCTGCTGCGACGCTGCCCGTATACTCGGCCTGCTCTTGCTGCTTCGGTACCGACGCCGCTACCGCTGTTTACCTTGCATTTACATTATATTTTGGTGGAGAGTGCTGCGGTCTTCCCCAGTCCTGGAACTGCGTAGCCGAAAGCTGCCGTCCGTCATGCCTGACGACGCTGTCTTCACACCCCCACCGGCTTCGCCACGCAGGAGCTGTCCCGGTGCACAGCTCTTGCGAGAACCCGACATCTTCAGCGGCACCGACGAGAAAGACGTTGAGGATTGGCTGGAATCGTATGAACGAGCCAGCGCTACTAACAAATGGGACGATCCCACAAAGCTTGGCACCGTGATGTTTTATTTAACGGATGTTGCCAAGCTGTGGTACAGAAACCATGAGGCGGATATCCCCACCTGGACTACCTTCAAAACCTGCATCGCAGATGTTTTTGGACGCCCTGGTGTGCGCAAACTTCGCGCAGAACAACGCCTACGAGGCCGGTCCCAACAAACTGGTGAGACATTCACCAGCTACATAGAGGACATCCTTGACCTCTGCCGGCGTGTCGACCGGTCGATGGCCGAAACTGACAAGGTGCGACATATCATGAAAGGCATTTCCGACGACGCCTTTCAAATGCTGCTCTCCAAGAACCCTGTCACTGTCTCTGAGGTCATTGAGTTGTGTCAGAGTTTCGACGAGCTGCGACGACAGCGTCTTCTCACTCGACGCCCTGACGTCCCGGATGACACCCTCTCCAGCCTGACCACCACATCTGACCTTCAGTCGCTGCTATCGCAGATTAAGGAGTTTGTTCGTGCTGAGGTCGCTCGTCAGCTATCGCTGCTATCAACAGCCGGCCAACCAGCGTCACCTCTGCCAGCAAACATTCGCCAGGTCATCCAGGAGCAAGTTTGCGCGGCTCTGCCATCTGCCCGTGACACTTCACCCTTGCCGAGCCCTGTTGCCTGTGCCGAGGTAAATGCACCTCTAAGCTATGCTGAAGTAGCGGCTCGACCACCTCTTCAGACTTTTACGTCGCTTCCCTCAGCCGTGCCGCTCCGACCCACTCCTCGGTTCGCTCAGTCAAGGTCCGTCCAGAGTAGTGGACAATGGCGTACACTCGACAATCGCCCAATATGCTTTGCCTGTGGGCTACCTGGCCACATAGCGCGATACTGCCGTCGGCGCGTTCCTGTCTACCGACAGAGCTACGACCAGACCTTCGAACCTGCCCTTTATGTGCCACCGCGCCGTTCGTTCACAGGCTCTCAGCCACCCGACCAGATGTCATCGTACGCCGACCACCGCCCTCCTGTTAACCGCCGCTCGCCATCACCTCGACGCCGCTCGCCATCGCCGATGCGTCGTCGTCCTTCATCGCCGGAGCGGGAAAACTAATTGCCGCAGTTCCAGAGGCAGGAACTGCGTCGCCAGCGAAAAGACCAAGGCCTCTCACTTCACCAACGAATGTTCTGGACGTACATGTGGACGGCGTCGCTGCACTCGCTCTTGTCGACACTGGTGCCGCAGTTTCAGTGATAAGTGCTAGACTCTGCCGCTTGCTGAAAAAAGTTATGACGCCACTAGCTAGTATATCACTTCGTACAGCCAGTGCAGATCACGTCACACCGGCCGCTGCTTGTACTGCTCGCATCGCGATTGATGGCCTCATTTATGTCGTTGAATTGCTAGTGTTGGATTCCTGCTCCCATGACCTCATTTTGGGCTGGGATTTTCTCTCCGCTAATAAGGCCGTCATCGATTGCTCGCGCGCTGAGGTGGCATTTGAAGTGTTTGACGACGCTCCATTATATGATGCTCATGAAACCGGGGACAAACTATTTGTTGCTGAAGACGTCATCATACCGCCGCACTCTTTTGCCCTTACCATGGTGTCTTGCAACTCTCTCGCCGAGTCTAGTGCCCTTTTCACGCCATCTGCTCTTTTCGTTCGTCGCAAGTGTTCGCCGCTACCTTATGCCCTTCTAGAACTTCATGACGGCGTCAGCAGACTACTCATCTCGAACCTGTTGTCATGTCCTGTAACACTACTCCGGGGTGAGTGCGTCGGGCGTGTTTACAGTCTCGACCCTTCTGCAATTATCGACATGCCGGCTGGTCCTTCCGCCGAACACGAAGTCGCCGGAGTGACCTGTGCCTCTTCGCCGCAGACTACTAGGCCGGACGTACTGAGCAGCTCCATCGCCGACACGTTAACCGTTTCGCAACGTGCTCAGCTTCTACGACTACTGAACAAGTTCCGTTATTCCTTCGACTGCCAGCATACTCCCCTCGGCCGCACGTCAGCCGTGTGTCACCGCATCAACACGGGTACCAATGCGCCATTGCGTCAAAGACCCTATCGCGTGTCCGCAGCCGAGCGCCAGGTTATCGATGACCAAGTAGCTGACATGCTCAAGCGTGGCGTCATCCAGCCTTCGAACAGCCCCTGGGCATCTCCAGTCGTTCTCGTTAAGAAGAAGGACGGGTCAATTCGCTTCTGTGTTGACTACCGTCGTCTTAACAAAATAACTCAAAAGGACGTTTACCCGTTACCGAGAATCGACGATGCCCTTGACTGCCTCCAAGGTGCGGAGTTCTTCTCTTCTATTGACTTACGGAGTGGCTACTGGCAAGTCCCTCTGGCACCTGAAGATCAGCCTAAGACGGCCTTTGTCACACCTGATGGCCTTTACGAATTCTGTGTCATGCCTTTTGGTCTTTGCAACGCACCCGCAACATTCGAGCGGATGATGGACAATCTTTTGCGTGGCCTGAAGTGGAAAACATGCCTGTGCTACTTGGATGACGTGATTATATTTTCCCCGGATTTTCCAACGCATCTCCGCAGGCTAGATGAAGTGCTGCAGTGCCTAACTGACGCCGGCCTTCAGCTCAACCTTAAGAAATGCCGCTTCGGCGCAAGTCAGCTCACCATCCTCGGTCATGTTGTATCTAAAGAGGGTATTCTTCCTGACAGAGCCAAGCTTCGGGCAGTTGCAGAGTTCCCTAAACCTGCGTCTCTGAAGGATCTGCGCAGCTTTCTTGGCCTCTGCTCCTATTTCCGCCGCTTTATTCGGAATTTTGCTATGATCACCGCCCCCTTGACTGAACTTCTACGCAGTGACTCGAAAAGTTACGCTTGGTCACCCGCCTGTGACGATGCTTTCGAAAAGTTGCGCCGTCTGTTAACCTCGCCACCAATCTTGCGTCATTTCGACCCGACTGCTCCGACGGAGGTACACACCGATGCCAGCGGTGTTGGACTCGGCGCCGTGCTCGCGCAGCGTAAATCGGGATTCCAGGAGTACGTAGTCGCATACGCAAGCCGTACCCTCACCAAAGCGGAGAAGAACTATTCTGTGACAGAGAAGGAGTGTCTGGCAATTATATGGGCTCTAGGTAAATTTAGACCGTACCTATATGGTCGCCCTTTCGACGTAGTCACCGATCACCATGCGCTTTGTTGGTTATCCACGTTGAAGGACCCCTCCGGCCGTTTAGCTCGCTGGGCTTTGCGGTTGCAAGAGTTCGACATGCGTGTTGTCTACAGGTCTGGCCGACGTCACACTGATGCCGACGCTTTATCACGCTCGCCTATGTCCGCTGAAAGCTCTGCATGTTTATCTGCCGTGGACGAAATGGTTGCGTTCCCAGATAACTGTGACATGGCGTCTGAGCAACGCAAGGATGACTGGATCAGCTCTGTTCTGCGATTCCTTTCAGATCCGTCGACTTCTCCATCTTCTCGAACGTTGCGCCGTCAAGCGGCTCACTTTGAGGTCCGCGATGGCCTCCTTTATCGCAGGAATTACAAGTCTGAGGGCCGAAAGTGGCTACTTGTCATACCTCGCCATCTTCGTGCTGCAATATGTTCAGCTTTCCACGCTGACCCTCAGTGCGCACATGCGGGCATCTTCAAAACATACGCTCGGATTTCCTCCCGGTTTTATTGGCGAGGCATGTACACCTTTTTGCGCAAGTACATTCAGTCATGCCCGCAGTGCCAACGACGGAAAGTTCTGCCTCATCATACCTCTAGTCCGATCCAGCCAATTCCTTGCCCAGCCAGGCCTTTTGACCGCATTGGGATCGATCTGTACGGGCCTCTTCCATTCACGGCTTCCGGAAACCGTTGGATTGTTGTCGCTGTCGACTATCTGACGCGATACGCAGAAACAGCCGCTTTGCCTGCTGCCACAGCACGCGACGTATCTTCTTTTCTCTTGCGGCACTTCATTCTCCGTCACGGCGCACCGCGCGAACTTCTCAGCGACAGAGGACGTGTGTTCCTCTCTGAAGTCGTCAACGCACTCCTTGCCGAATGCCGTATTATTCACCGGACTACCACCGCCTACCATCCGCAGACGAATGGATTGACGGAAAGATTCAACCGTACCCTAGGGGATATGATATCAAAGTATGTTGCCTCAGACCACTCCGACTGGGACCTCATTCTGCCTTTTGTGACATACGCCTACAATACTGCTCCACAGGCGACTACGGGCTTTTCACCATTTTTCCTGTTATATGGCCGAGACCCTTCCACCACACTAGATACCATTCTGCCCTACCACCCCGATTCCTCCGAGTCTACGCCCATCTCTGAAGCTGCCCGCCGCGCCGAGGAATGCCGTAAGCTCGCCCAGTCGTTCACAACCATCGACCAATGGAGACAAAAATCTCGGCGTGACGATAACCACCCGTACCCCAACTTTGTTCCGGACACTCTTGTGTGGCTTTGGGTTCCCGCTGTGCCTACAGGGCTTTCCTCGAAGTTTTTTTCAAAATACCAGGGACCCTACCGCATTGTCTCGCAGACTTCACCAGTTAACTACATCGTCGAACCCGTTACGCCATCCACAGACCAGCGCTTTCGGGGACGTGAAATTGTTCACGTACAGCGGCTGAAACCTTATTACGACCCGCTCGTACTCTGTTCACCGTGAGTCGCCAGGATGGCTCCTTTTCCGACGGGGGACGAAGTGTAGTGAAGAGGAATGCCCACTACTGCAGCGACATCGACACGTGGGCGCGAGGCACGAGCTAGGACTGCCTGATTGCTGCTGCGACGCTGCCCGTATACTCGGCCTGCTCTTGCTGCTTCGGTACCGACGCCGCTACCGCTGTTTACCTTGCATTTACATTATAGAACATATTATATTCAAGCATCTCTCAGTTTTTCTCGAGGAAAATAATTTAATCAATGACCGACAACACGGCTTTCGAAAAGGATTCTCCACCGTCACACAACTGTTGGAAACCGTTCATGACATTGCAGCTATTCTAGATAGGCAAGGCCAGATTGACATGGTTTTCCTTGACTTCGAAAAAGCATTTGACCGCGTGTCGCATCCAAAACTTCTCGCGAAACTTAAACCTATACTGAAAAACAGCACATTAACTTCATGAATTGAGGCCTACCTTTCTTGTCGAAATCAAATAGTTTCTATAGATAACGTCCAGTCTGATTCACGACCGGTGAAATCGGGAATCCCTCAGGGCTCTGTGCTTGGACCACTTCTTTTTTTAGTTTTTATAGACGACATCGCCAATGACATCCCTGTTTCTATGAAGTTATTTGCAGACGATTGCATTTTTTATCAGGAAATACGTAGTGCAGACGACCAGGTTCTTTTAAACGCAGCGTTAACAAAAATATCTTCTTGGTGTGCAGTGTGGCAAATGAAGATTAATGAAAAGAAAACGGTAGCTATGACAGTTAGGCGCAAGCGGCTTCCTTTGAAACAGTCGTATTCCATCAATGGTCAAAAACTATCGTTTGTTAAAACTTATAAATATTTGGGGGTTGTATTAAGTGCAGATTTTAAGTGGAATGAGCATGTTGCCTACATTGAAAAGAAAGCTTTACAGAAACTAGCATTTCTAAGACGTTCTTTGCGCAAATCTACTCCAAAATTAAAATTAATTGCGTATAAAACTTTTATCCGTCCGATCCTCGAGTACTCATCTGTGGTTTGGGACCCTCATCGCCAAGTAAATATTAAAACACTTGAAATTATTAAAAAAAGGCAATCCGATTTGTATATAATCGTTACAGTGCTCTTGCGTCACCCAGTAAACTGTTAAAAAAGCTGACTTGGATACATTGCAGGCAAGACGGCAACACGATCGATTAAAGTACATGTTTCTGCTTTACCACGACAAGCTACGCATAGACAAGCACGCGTACATAAAAACGGTTCACCGCCGATAAACTCGTTCCGAGCATCCAAAAAAAACTGAAGGAATATTCCTGTCAAACAAAAGCCTTTAAAAACTCATTTTTTCCGCGCACTGTCACTGATTGGAATGCTCTTTCTGCCGATCTGGAGAACTTCGAGACCGTTCAGTCGTTCGTGGTAAAACTTAAACACCAGCAACCCACTTGACTTTGATCTTTCTTTGCGCTTCGCCCTCTATTATTCCACCGCGCATCCTGAACAGGCTTCCATTTATGTTCCACTTTCTATCACTTTTTTCATATCAATGCGTTGTATTTTTGAAATGTTGCCGATTTTTGAACTGTTATATGATGTTTGTTTCTTAGTTCTGAGTGTACAGATGTTTGTCATCATAGTTGTTTTTACGTGTACGCGTAAACCACTACAATTGTGTAAGTACTGGCACTTTACTTTGATGCACTAGTTCTTGATGATATAGCTCTACGTGACGTGTTTCCTTTCCTGTTGTATCTTCATATGTTTCCTTTTTTGTATCACCCACCCCTGCCTAAGGCCTCATGTGTGAGGCTGGCAGTACTTCTGAATAAAATAAATATATCGAAGTGGTCGAGCATCGGTGGCGTCGTAAGTCTGGTCGTCAGTTCAACAAATGCTCTGGCTTGTTCAGGGATCCCACACAAATGTCACATTTTTTTAGTAGTTCCGTAAGCGGGCGTGTGACTTCAGTGAAGTCCCGCACAAATTTAAGGAAGAAAAAACAAAGGCCCACAAAGCTTCGAATGTCGTTCGCAGATGTCGGCACCGGGAAATCCTTGACAGCGCGGACTTTCTCAGGATCGGGGCGAACACCAGAAGAATCTACAAGGTGTCCAAAGACAGTGAGTAGCCGGCGGCCGAAGTGACATTTTGACGAGTTTAGTTGGAGCCCTGCTTTGCAAAAAACCGAAAGAATTGTTGAGAGACGCTCGAGGTGAGTTTCGAAAGTTGGCGAAAAAACAATGGCGTCATCAAGGTAGCATAAGCAGACTGACCACTTGAAGCCGTGAAGAAGAGCGTCCATCATTCGTTCGAATATAACCGGGGCATCGCAAAACCCGAACGGCATTACTATGAACTGATATAGCCCGTCGGGAGTTATAAACGCTGTCTTTTCATGGTCCAGATCATCAACTTATATCTGCCAGTACCCGGAACGAAGGTCGATGAAAAAGAAATAATTTACTCCACTAACGCAGTCAAGCGCGTCATCTATCCGGGGCAAAAGATACACGTCTTTTTGTAACTTTGTTAAGGTTTCTGTAGTCGACACAGAAGTGCCAGCTATTATCCATCTTTCTCACGAGCACGACGGGCGACGCCCATGGACTTGAAAAAGGTTCAGTGATGTCTCGGGAGAGCATCTCTTTGACTTCTTGCTGGATCACGTGGCGCTCGGTGAAGGAAACCTGATAGGGTCGCCATCGTACTGGATTTGTATCGCCGGTGTTGATCCGATGCCTCAGGACGTTCATTTAACTTAGAGTTTGGTCATAGAGATCAGAGACGTCTTGATACAACGCAAAAAGGCCACGAAGCGCAGACACATTCTCGGCCAGGAGATCAGAGGCAATCATTTTAGTTATGCAGTCTAGTGTGCTGCGCGAATGTATACTGTCAGATGACGGTGCATCCTCTGCTAAGGTGGATATGTGGTAGTCGTTAGCCGGGGCAAGGGTTGCAAGGGATATCCCTCATGGCAGCACTTTGGAGCAAAGTCTAAAGTTCACAATAAGGAGACATGCCACGTCGTCCTTCATTGTGATGATTGTGTGGGGGAACGCAACATTGAGCCAACACAGGACGGCAGAATTGGGTGAAATGACGTAATCGCCATCAGGCACAGGTGGATAAGAAGAGACATCGATATACGTCACAGCTCGACAAGATATGCGAACAAAGTCGGCGGAGCATAACTTTGGTGGCGCAGGATTAGCAGGGTCAACGGCGTGTGGTAGGACGAGCTGAACAACACCAGCAGAACAGTCAATCGGGCGGAATGCTCTCACATAAAATCGAGTCCCAAAATGACGTCATATGAGCAGTGGTCCAGTACATAAAACAGAACAGTGGTATGACGTCCAGTAACAGTGACGCGGGCGGCACACATCCCAGTGACCGCTGGTGTTGCATCATTGGCTACTAGGACAACAGTGAATGGAGCGGGAGTGAGCACTTTCTTGAGTCGAGCACGAAGGCTGGAGTTCATCACTGATATGTGAGCGCTGGTGTCAATGAGTGCTGCCACAGAAGTACCGTCAACTTTAATCACGTTGTTGTAACCGGGTATCGTGTGTTGAGGAATTTCGGGACGGGTCGTCGAAACAGGCTCACCTCTAGTAGCTGCGGCCGTCCGTTTTCCGAGGACAGGCGGTAGGAGGGTGAGGAAGAGCAACGTCGGTTAGTTGAGCGGGACATGCATCCAGAGCGACAGGGAATGGTTGTGTTGGCCGGTCCTGGATGGCGAATCATCGTTTTTTTCTACGTGGATGGGTATCCGAAAACCAGCAGGTGGGCGTCGGGTGTTGGCATGATGCAATCATGGCTGCCAATTCCAGAAAGTGCAGCAATGACGTGAAATATGGCCGACTCGTCCACAGCTGAAGCAGATCGGCCTGTCATCGGAAGTTGGCCATTCTGCTGAGTTTCGGTAACGTGGGTGGTTGTTCGGTCCGCGGGACATATTAGGTGCACTGGGCAGTCGGTAGTCAGGTCGGTCAACGGGTCATAGCGTCTGAAGTCCGGCGTTGGCCAGTTCCTGGCGCACAACACTCTTGATTAAAGAAATCGTGGTGCGAGAGTCGTCGGTGGCCTGGACTTGTTCAGACAGGGAAGATGCTGCCTCGGTTTCGTGGTGCATGATGCGCGTGATATTGTCGGAAGCATCAGGGGCTGGTGGCGAACGGGCGTCCTTGCAAGTAGATGTTGCTGCTGTGTTGGGAAGACGCGAAAGTGTGAAGTGATACGACGACGTTTCGCGTTTTCAAAGCATCGGCATTCATTATTAACGTCGTCTACGGTCGATAAGTTTCGAAACCCGAGGAGAGTGAAGGCGTCATCAACGATTCCTTTGAGGACGTGCGCAGCCTTTTCAAATTCAGGCATGTTGGGCGAGAACATGTTGTATGTATGTAACATGTGACTCGGTGCAGGACTGGAGTTGGCACGCCAGTTCTTTCTGCGCAGCACGACGACGCCCAATGAGATTGCCGCCGAGGTCGATGAGTTTCTGTTTACAGATGTCCCAGCTCATGATCTCTTCCTCGTGGTTGTAAAACCAAACTTTAGCTCTACCATCAACGTAGAAAATAATATTTGCCAACATGAGCGTCGGATTCCAATTGTACAGAGCGCTCATCCATTCGTACAGCTGAAGCCATTCCTCCACGTCAGTACTGTCACTGCCCGAAAAGATGCCTGGGTCACGCGGTTGAGTCAGGATGACAGTGTGGTTAGTAGCGGCTGGATACGGTGCTGTTGGTTGCTGCGTAGATGGACGAAGCACGGTTGGGGTATACTCTCCAAAGAATTCTCGTTCTCGTCTTGATTAGGCATCGCACAGGCAGCCAAGGAACGTCTGCTGCATAGTATCGTCATGGATGTTGACTGTGGGAAGACCCGCACACTCCACCAAAATGTTACGGGGAGAAGGCGTCTGAAAAATTCCTTTACTTTAGATGAACAGGCAGGCATACAATGTGGAGCCCAGTCTGCCCGAGCTCGCACTAAACATCAACCTCTTTCCTATTATGTTCATTTCGGGCGCACCATAGCAATATTACCAATATATCCCGACACAGGCCCACCACAGTAAAGGCTCAGCGCCAATAAAACAGCCACCCTGAACCACATGGTAGGGGAATGTTAAAAACAATTACCTTTCGTAACCGAAGACACAACACAGCATGGAAGGGTGGGTAGAAGATCTGTCCAGTTTGGATACGATGACCCCAGAGCCACTCGTGAAACGTGCGAAGACATCGGCTCGTGCTTATGGGATCCCACTAAGTGATCTACTTGCGCAGAAAATCTGATAAATGTTTCATCCGCTCGTTGAGAGTGCAGCTGATTCAAGCCTCGATCTTCTATTTTTCCTTGTTTTGTTATTTGCCGTCATTCTCTCGAAGGCGTCTGTGGCATCAAGAAGATTTTGCCCTTACCGGGCCCCTTTCGAGAAGACGCGACTGGAAGAAGGATTCCATTCCGGGATTACGGCCATGACCCAACCTTGCAAACGACCAGGACAGACGTCTGATTCATCCCACATGCCATCGAAGCGACCAGACCAACAAGCGGGCGAACGTAAATGTAGCGACACCAATGAACCTACAACTGATGATGACGCATCCACAATAGTGGGACTCGACGAAAAGGTAGACGATTGATCGGACATAGAGGACGGCAACTTGAAGATGGTAAGCCACCACAAAGCAGAACTGTGGGTATTCAGATAATTACATCTCCTGTAGAGAGTGCGAAACACTTAAGACAGGTGAAATTATTGCTTCACATTCTGCGTTGACATCGGTGATTGACGCTGAGCCAGTTCGGAGTTACTTTACTGCGCAAGGTTCGCCACTGCTTGACGTGGCCACTAAAGATCAAGTAAATGCACTTTTCAGGTGTTGGAAGTTGTGGTGTAGCAGTTAGTGCTCGTCTTCCTAATACCTACCTGCAAAACACCTGCTTGATCAGACGTGTTACGGTGTTCCGTAGAGGTGGATCTTTTCGAATACACGAAACCCCGAGCCGTGACGGACGCCCGGAGGATTGTTAAAGGTTTCTTCTACGTATGAGTGGAAAGTTAGCCCCACAGACGCGGTGGTACTGGCATTTACCACAAACATCGAGTGACCTCTGACTATTAACTTTGGCTTCACTTGGCATTAACCCGCTGAATACATGGAGCCACCACCGAGGTGCTTTAAATGCCAACGTTTTGGTCATGGGGCAAAATTCTGCAAAAGAGAGCTGCAATGCAAACGCTATCGAGGTCTCACGATTTCAAAACTTGCGAGGCGGATTTTAAATACGCAAACTGCAATACTGACCATCCCGCCAGTTATAGTGTGGGCCCATTACGAGTGAGTGCGCTGCATAGACGAAAAGGCTTTCTAGCCGGGTCTAAACCATCTAAACCAACTACTGACCGGTCAGTGACTCAATTACCCGAGGATTTTCCTCCATTGATGTGACACGATATCAACTGGTCCAAAAAGTGTACGTGAAGTGCAATCAGAAGAATGCTTCCTGAAAACACCAGAAAATGCAAGTCAAGCAAAACAAGGAGCCAGGCCAACTTAGTCTACCCAAAATAGTTCTACACAAGCTAATTATGCCAGAGTACTGAGACAAAAATACGAGTAGAAGACAAAGAGAAACGAGGAAAATATCCACAACAATGCGAAGATTGTTCGTGTTTTGTTTGCCGCTCTACGTTCTCACCTAGCGACAATGCCAACAGGTACTGCGAAGACCATGCTGCAGGCCGTGCTGGCTTTAGAATCAGTGTTGCTTGGTTGTTTAACCAAGCAGATGATGTCCACGCTGGTGGCATTCATGAGTAGTTTGCCCCTAACCTGGATCTCGCAGAGCCGGCCCACCTGAAGAAGGGGTGTAGGGTCCACGATGGGTTGGATGTCGACTCCTACGACGTTGCGTCGAAAATTCACGCGCACGCGGCGAGTGGACCGGAAGCCAGCAGAAGGGCCGCGATGGCGTCGTGGGTTGTTGTCAGAAAGTTGGCCTTCTTCCCAACAGGGCCAAACAAGATGGTGCTGCCGCGCTCTTCCGCTGCTGCAGGAAAGACCGGAGGCTGTAACACGGGTACCGCTGGTAGCGTCTGGCTGAGGCATGGTGCCACCGCTCTCTCCTACTGCTGCAGAAGGGAACAGGGGCTGTGGTACGGGCACCGCTGTTGGCGTTGTTACGCCTGGGAGTCCACACCAAATGACGTTGCCTCTGCAAAGGCAATCTGTGTCAAGGCCAGCTAGCGAGACCACCTGACGCCATCATCTCAACGACGCCATAAAGCGTCGGCACCGGTCTGTCTTACGCAAAGCACGGCGAGCTCTCTCAGCCCAAGGGCCCGATGAAGCAAGTGGTGCCATCCAGTCTGGTGAGTCTTGCGCAATGCGTGGCAACATCACTCGTCCTTGGGTGCAACGCAGCGCAGCGGCTCCGGATTTGAAGATCATGACACAACCCAGCGGCGATTCCTGACTGAAGAACCCCAGGTGGTCAAAATTTCCGGAGCCCTCCACTACGGCGTCTCTCATAATCATATGGTGGTTTTGGGACGTTAAACCCCACAAATCAATCGATTCCTGACTGAAGGAATCTGACATCACGGCCAGCGGCGCTTCTGATTGGAGGTTGGTGACGTAAAGATCCACGTAGTCCCTATACAAGAAGCCGACCTATGCGTCAGAGAGAAGCCGACGTATACGTCAGAAAGAAGATATCTCGGCTCTTCGAGTCCCTAAGCTGCCAGCCCCAATGCCGAATATGTAACGCCTCTATTTCTATGCTGTACATGAACCTTGCCTTAACTCACCGACGTCTTGTCCGCTCGTCTTTCAGCTCTGCGCAGAAGCAGTCACAAGCTGAGAAACGTACGCTTCCAAACAGCCAGTGACCCTGGCAGCGGCGAGTTTCGGAGCAGTGGCGCCTTCGAGACCGTGTTGGCGTCGCGCTTCGTAACAGCGTCTGGTCGAAGAGAGAGTAAAGTAAAGGCATGGAATTGGAAGATGGGGCCTCCGACTTCTTCCCGTCTCGTATGCTAGGTGTTGGACGTCGACGAGGCTCGCGTGCGATATTCCCACGAGTTATATTTTTTAGGGGCGAAGCTCCTTAGGGCGTGGGCAGTGCGTCCCCTGTAGCCTGTATGTAGCCACCTCTAGTTTAGTTCTTGCAGTGTTCACTAGATGGCGGTACCGTCCCCTGTATGTAGCCACCTCTAGTTTAGTTCTTGCAGTGTTCACTAGATGGCGGTACCGTCTCCTGTATGTAGCCACCTCTCGTTTAGTTCTTGTAGTGTTTACTAGATGGTGGTACTTGTAGCTGATGATGAAAAGATGCAAGATGTTATAAACTAGAAAGCGGTACTTGTAGTTGATGAAAGACGCGAGATCTTATAAAATAGGAATGATGTCACATATGGCGCGTGTCATTGGTTGAAGGCAATCGTTCGATTTAGTGCGGCGACGTACGCTAGGGGGAGCGTTGTAATAAAATCCGTTCGCTGTTGGCGCGCGCTCGGAGTCGCCGGATGGATAAGGCTGCACAGCGGAGAGAGCGCAAGGCGGCAGCAGCGCGCGCTCGCAGACAGAATCCCGATGTGCGAGCGCGCGAGGCAAGGGACATCGCAAGCCATCCATCGTCTAAGAACAAATAAAAGTTGATTTGTGTATATACACACACAGCGTTTCTCACGTCTTTACATGATGATCGACTGGGCGAATTACACGGAAGATTCACAGTTTACCGATGAATCCCTCCGGAGCTTCGCCCATTCATCATCATTCACCCCTTGAATATGCCGTAAATTTTTCCCCTTTCTGGATGCAACGGTCGTGGCAGGAGGGAAAAAAGTACCGGCTGTCACTTTCAATTCGCTCACGGACTGGGTGATGGTGGCCGAGACATGGCTGAGATTCTCCTGAGGCCAGGATTTGCGCCTTTTGCGTGCAGGCTTCGTCTGCGCATGCTGCTGCTGCTGTGTGACTGCCGATGGCGATGTCGAGGATGCCGAGACGGCTTCCTGTTGGTTCGCCTTTTTGCGGCAGCCCTTCAGCGGCATTCGTAGCCCTTAAAAGAACTGCGCGTAAAAGAACGTAAATCGACGATACACAGGCGCGTAAAGAAACACGTCCTTCGTTGAAAATTCACTCAGCTCTCCAAAGGCATCTTCCAGGTATATATGTGCACCTAAACTTCGGATTACTAGTCATCACCGCAAGTGGACGTCACAGCGAGTGTGGCACACTTTTTTGATGCCTGCTGGCGTTCCGAAGCACGTGATCGTTTTACGAGCTAGCAGCTGACCAATAATTTGTGGGATGCTGCCATGAGGCATCTACTCTGCCAAAAACTACACGTTCGTTTTAAATGAACGAAATAAACTGAAAAATTATTCTTTGAAATTTCCCTTTCACAAAACAGCTTGTGTTTCACGCTGAATTGAAGCCCATTAATAATAGTTTGAACTGTTATTACGATCTATGTATATTTTTCTCTGCTCATCTCCAACTATAGTTTGAGGTTGGTTGTCACTTGCACGCCTTGGGCGCGTCACGTGCGAAGTTACTCCGTGATTTTGTATGGGCGGGATGGTTGCCGAAGCACTCAGGCATGCCTGAATTACTCGGTTTCTCACGCCACACAATTTCCCGTATCAACTGCGCGATGCGTTTTCCCGACGAAGTTTTCAATGTCAGTGTGAAGACAGACATGCTTTTTCAGGCAAAACATGCGCTCACAAATTGCACTGAAGCTAATGTCCGAAAAAATTTCGCAACACGTACCTGCACGCAATTTGACGATGCCATAGTTCAACGAAAGCTGTCATCAACGAAAGCGAATCGGCGGTTAAACGCCAGTTGCACCTTGTTTATATAAACATACTCTCAGCTGCCAATATACATACATATATATTTATTTATTTATTTATTTATTTATTTATTTATTTATTTATTTATTCATAGAGAGAAAGAAAGGAGGAGAGAATACTTTTTCACACGCTTCTATGTCAACAATATCCATATATAAAACATCTGAACACTTTCCGACTCATACATTAACACAAAATATCTACATCTATTCATATACAACAGTTTTTATACATACTTGCGATTCAGCATAAAAAAGAGACAAAAGAAAAAACATGAATTTGAAATCGGCAAATAAGGTTTATATAATTCTACACTTATTTAGTAGGTTTTATTTTAACGCCTTTTTTGTAAGAGTGCTCAACTCGGTTTTTGAAGATTACAACACATTTATTACCCACGGCACTTGGTACTGCAATCGACATGAGCCGTAATTTGTTCTTGAAAATGGCAGAACCTAATTATTTCGTTTTTTGAATTCATATAATGGTTCCTGGGATACAACTAGGTTACACAAGGTTAAAAATATCACGTTGTTGCACCGGGAAAGCGTTTCAGTGCACAGTACACACACTGGGGGGGGGGGGGAATAGTTGAAAATGCATATGTCTGTATATGGTAAGTTTGTATACGTTCTACTGCTTAGAACAACGTTAACATATTTTAATGTACAGTATTCAACACCACTAGCTCAGCTTTGTGCTCGAACAGTAACTTCTGGCAGTAACATCAAGTGAACGCAAGCAAGGTGTTTAACCATTAGGCTCCGTCTTAAGCAGTAATTAAGTAATGAAAGATAAAGAGTGGAAAAAGAGAGAAAGACTCTTTCTAAAGAAAACGGAGGTTTTACCAGTGCCTATCTATTGCAGGTGGGCTACTCTGCATAAAGATGGGAAAGGGGACAGAAATATTTCGAAAGGAGAGGAAGAAAAGCATGAAAAAAAAGGAATGTGGGAGAACATTCATTTAGTACGGGCTCCTGCATTAAGACATACTGGCAAAGAGGTATTCACTACGTTAGAGTTGTTTAATCTATTAATTCATTTTATTGTATACTGTCAACACACCTGTTTCCACAGGGGTGGACAAGTGTTACGAGAATAGCACTTGGAAAGGAATATTTTGTCAATCGCAATCTCTGTTTTTTGCTTTGTTCTAATACACTCTGCGGGCTTTCCTGGTCATATGTCGATTTCTTATAGCGTCCCGGTTATGACAACTATCACTCGAACATTGGAAGTTAGTGCGCTTGAAAATATTCCAAGCTAAATACTTTCATTACTTACTGTTATCATGCGTTTTTGAATTGTACTGTTCTGTGCAATGGCATGATGCTAACTTGAGGCTGACTTATTTATTCGTACTAGCGCAACTTTCCGAAAAGATGAAATCAACAATTTCAAGCGAGCTAAAATATTGTTAACTTGAAATAAATATAAATGACAAAGCGTCGTTAATTATGCTATGGTTCAGTTGAAACGCATAGTAAGAAGTAACGTGTGCCTCTTTTCCTGAACTAAGAATGGAACACCTTTACTACACCTGAAAACAAAACAAACAAACAAAGCTGCT